>PVKA01009000.1:0-70273 GCA_004027165.1 Ctenomys sociabilis
GAAGGCAGACTTTTTTTAAAACTCTAGCAGAAGAAGCAAATGGCCGAAGTCTGGGAATTAAGATGAGTTCTTGCAGTGGACTTTTTACTCAGAGAACAGAATGTAGGTACAAACCCATAGCCACCCCTAAAAATTCTGGGAATGCATAAGGAGGGCCTGGGGAGATGGCTCAGTAGAATAAGCACTTCCCTGGCAAGCACAATGGCCTGAGTTCAATCCTCGGTTCCACAAAAGAAAACATCTAGGAATCTCCAAGTATTTATTGAGTCAGCCAGGTGTGGTGAGGCGTGCCTATAATCCCATCGCTCTGGGAGGCTGAAGCAGGAAGACTGCCAAGTTCAAGCACAGCCTGGGAAATCTGGCAACTTAGCAAGATCTTGTCTCATAATTTAAAAAATTAAAAGGGAGAAGAATGTAGCTTTACAAGGAGATCTTGGAATAATCTTCAGAGCCACACACATACACGCACACGCACACACACACATGCCACAGAGCCTTCCGGATGAACAAAAGACTTGGTGAAGAGCTTGAGTCTCCAGTAAGTCAGAAGTCAAAAAGTGCGATAAGCAAAAGAAAACGAGTGGGGCAGTTTGAAATGAAAGCCCAGGCAGAACAGGGGCACCGGCTGCACAGGAGCCGATCTGGGATGACATTTAACCAAAGACACGGAGGAGGGGGCTGAAAGAAGGCAAGGAGTAGCAGGGGCAGAGCCACGGCAGGTGCTCAGGCCACAGAGGCCAGGATGGTGCTGCAGAAAACCGAGGGGGAGGATGGTGGGAGGGCTCAGAGGAAACAGGGAGGTCCCCGCATGCAGGAGTGTGAGACGTTGGGGGGGGGGTCTTTTTCTGACAGGCAGGATGCATCAAATGGGAGGTATTTCACTCTGGCTGCAGGGGAGCGGAGGAGAGAGGTAAGAGAAGGAAGAGGGGAAGGAAGGAGGGAGGGAGGGAAGGAGGGAGGAAGAAAAGAAAAAAGAAAGAAGGGAATATGGAAGAAGGGAAGGAATACGCAGTGAAAATTATCAAGCTATGTCAGACACATGTTCAACTATGCCTAAATGAAACCCATGTTTCTGTATAAATAATATGTACAACAGAAAAGGAGGAATAAGTTCTAGCACAATGAGGCCACGCTACTTAATAATCGTTCACTGTGTGTTTCGAAATGACTAGCAGAGAGGGAACCAGATGTTCCCAAGAGCAGGAAATGGTACGTGTTTAAGGGATACTGAAATATCGTACTGTGCCCCACAAGTACACACTGTGATCCTATGGCAACTTTTCAGACAGAAATAAGTAAAACCCCATCATGGGAAAAAAAAGAAATGCGCCATATCTTCACATCTCCCCAAGTGTGTGTGTGTGTGTGTGAGAGAGAGAGACAGACTTAGACAGAGATCACAAGAATGCAAATGCTATCACCAGGAAACTATATAGATATACAATCATTTTTTTAAGTTAATTAATTCAAATTCAAGAATTTATTGGCGAGGTGCCCGGGCTTTTCACAACTTAGTCGAACATAAAAGGTCTTTAAGAATGAAGGATAAAATAAAGCCCGATCCGTGGCAGCTCACGCTCCTAGGAAGCAGGCGAGCTCACTCCTGATTGGCCGAGCCGTAAATAATGGGCACGGCGCGGTGACTCACGGGTAACTTTTCCCAGCATATTGTTGTTCAGAAGCCCTGAATAGCAGCGGCCAGGTGCAAACCTCGCCGACCCAGCAGAGCGCCCGACGCTGCCCAGCCCCAGCCAGTTCATCAAAGGCCTGCCTGCCCCTTACCCTCCTCTCAGCTCAGAAGAACCGCAGTCTGCTTGAGCAGTCTTACATCACCACTTCCTGTCTTTTCAAAAAATGTTGACCTACCATTCTACTGCCCGGACTTCCTTCCGCCCTGCCTGACTGCTTTCACTTCTCTTCCTGCCAGATGGTACCTCCCACTCATCAAAACATTCTTTGATTTATTCTGAATTGATCGAGTCTCTTTTCTCACTGAACCACTATTTTTATTATTTGTTTTTGTTTGGTTGTGCACTGGATGCGTACTGTAGTTATTTACTTCTCTAAAGCATTCCACTTTCCCCTCATTTTCCCCATAAGCACTACTAGATCATTTGCACGGGAGATGCTGTGAAGCACCAAGCGTACCTAGGGACACGCGTTACGTGCGTGTGCACAACGGCTTGCACACGCGGAGGAACTGGAACATTGAAACACGGGAGGGCACTACCTGGGGAGTCTATTAAATTCACTTTGAAGCTGGAATCTACCACATTAGCCTAAGATCCCTGATCTCCAAAAGGCAGGCCTAATAATACAACGTTCACCATGGAAGGGTTTTAAAGCAACACTCATACAGCACTCACAGCGCGGCGCAATTGGAACATTGCGCACCTAGAAGCCACTTGCAAGCAAACAGGCTTCGGACCAAGGGATGGAGAACAAGAGTTCAGATGGAAGTCTCAGGATCAATGCTCTTCATTGATTCCAACAGAACTTGGAGTGTGTATTGAGAGGCCGGCTTAATTCCGAATCACACTCAGCCGAGTCATGACAGAAACTCCAGGCCTACGTGGGAAGAGCATGGTGCACTGACACTTCCTCTCTTGCTAGGTGACTGGCTCCATCCCGGTTGATTTGGGCAAGATGACCCTGACGCCAGCCGACCCCTCTGGGGGCCTGTGTGCGCATGCGCAAGTGTGCGCACGCGTGTGTTGGGGTTTCTTTGCTCAACACAAGAAAAATAGAGCCAAGGCAAAGATAATGCTCCCGTGACTGGGAGAGATGAGATCATTTGTAAGTGGCTTGTTAAAGTGCACATCATTTTCCTGATCAGCGGTAGCGAGGCTGCATCTTCCGGAGCTGATGCGATTTATCATGATATTATATATTTAGGGGCTTTTAGAAAATGCTGTTATTTACTCAACCAACTGTGTATATAGACTATTTAAAGCAGATTTTTGACCCAGTAGACTGTACCAGTCCCATCCATCGTCACAACGAGCATGTAGGGACTCTTAAATATGCAGATTATTGACACGATAGACGATGAGTGCGGCAAGCCTACTCTGCACGGGTACATTGAAGGCACAGGAGGACAATTTGTCTCTAAAAAGCATTTTTGAGGCAGATCGATGCCTCCTGCCAGGCTCTGTGCACGTCCAGATGAGGGAGGAGGACTCTGCTTTGAGGGCGAAATTTTTGTGTTCGAGAAGTAGGGTGCTCTTCCTAGCATCTCCTCAAGCTCTGCTACTTTTGGCAGCGGGCCTCTAAACCTCCCTTCTGCTAAATGCCCAGCAGCACCACCACGAATCCGAGCTTATATCATTACAACACAGTATGGAGCGTTCTGTGCCCGTTAAAACAAATTCATCTTTTGGCCCAAAGTAGGATCTGAACCCCGTCTCCAGGACAGTGAAATTTTCAGCACCAATGACACATATCGTCTTTGGCTAACTAGGTCAAAGACAAGGGATTTGTTGGCGGAGATGGAGGAACTCACTGAAAGAGGAGCCAGTACCCCCATAGTAACTGAAAGAGCAAAATCCAAATATGTTTTTTTTCCGTGATGCAATGTTCAAGAGAACCCGTTTCTTGCCTTTGAGTCAAGGATTAGAATATAAACTCTATGGAGCAATAGTTTGGTTAACTGGGCTGGTGTCGTGTGCCCGTACTTCAAAAAAAGAGGAAAGAGGAAGACACAAAGGGAAGAGAAGAGAAAGCAGTGTATTTTTGTGTCACTTTCCTGCTCTTTAAACAAATGGTCAGATACTGAAGCGCACATACAGTGCACAGAGGTTATTTTGGTTGTTATGTGAACAGGCTAGATGCTCAGAGTCATGATAAACTGCGTCCCCACAGGCCAGGGTCTGTGTCCTGCTGGCTTTTTCCCAGTGTGCCCAAAAGACAGCAGATCTACACAGACTATACCCAACAATGTCATTCATGCTTGCGTCAGCCCCACGAGGGTCTTGTGCTTTACAAAGCATAAGCCAGGCACAGAAAGAGGAACACCACACGCTGTCACCCACATGAGGAATCTACAAAGTTGATCCCACAGACATTGCAAGTAGAGTGGTGGTTCCCAGGAACTGGGGAGGCTATGGCAGGAGGAGGGGTTGAGAAGAGATTGGACAAGTTCAAGGCTACAATGAGAAGTTTTGGTGTTGTGTAGCACAGCACAGTAGCTATGGTTAATAGCAATGGAGTGTGTATTTCAAACTGCTGGAAGCGAGGATTTTGAATGTTTTCAAAAAGAGGAATCCCTACCACTTTTAAAGTGATAGAAATGATAATTACTTAGATTTGCTCATTACATGACACATACATGTATAGAAACATTACATGAGACCCCAGTGAGACATATGATGATGACATTTCAAGAATATGCACACCAAGAACTGAACGACATTTATCATGTGAAGTATCAGAACAAAGCAAAGCTATTGTGGACATCTGGTAAAGTCCAGAAGGTGTTCAAGGACAAGACAACGGACGTATTGTGAGTGCTCTACTGGTGTCCTCCCCTGCTTTCCTCTCCCGGGTGGAACTGCTAGGGACAACGCCTATATGGTGGCCTAAAACCCTTCACGTTCACCCACATCCTTCATAGGTCAGACACTGTAAAGATGGCAAGCCTTGAATATGACACCATTCTTAAATTAATCCTAAACTAAAATCAAAGTCAACAAAGTCCTGGAGAGTGTTCCAAGACATTATTTAAACTTTTAGCTCAGGGAGACCAAAGTCCTCTGCATCTCCTAGAATTTGGGTCATTTCCTAGAACTATTTCACCCCACAGACCAGTACTGGTTTAGGCACAGATCAGATCTGAAGCTTTATGTAAGTTGCCTCATTTGAAAATTAACCCAGTTAATTAATTAAAATAGGTCAAGATTTATTTGGGGGAGTTACTAGAGTTGTTTAAAAATATGAATCCTGGACCAGGGAGATGACTCAGTGGAATAAGCATTTCTCTGGCAAGCGCAAGGGCCTGAGTTCAATCCTTGGTTCCACAAAAATAAAAAAAAAAATTAATGAATCCATTTCATTTTTTTTATTTTATTGAAAAACAAATAGCAATGAGACAGTTTCAAAACTGATTAATAGGACAGTTTCAATAATTAATACATTGTACATTGTCATCTTCTTAGTAGTTATCCATAGTACAAGATGCAGACAGGATATCCCGTCCAAACACTATTAGTACAAATCTTTCTTCTCATTGGATTAAGTGAAAGTGGTTGTACATCTATCCTAACTATTCTGTATATAAACAGATACAAAATGGTCCTGCCGTTGTATTCCCCTTTTTTGCTTAGTCCTGTCAGAGATGGGTATTTCATTGGTATCTAGGTAATATAGGTGCATGAATTCAACAAAATCCATCACAGTCCAGCAGTCCACAATAGTAGTGCATTATCCATAGGACTGGCAATGTCAGAAGTTGTTGACTTGAGCCTTTCACAGCTCAGCATATTAATATCACTTTACTTTATATACCTCGTTTTTATACTTTTCAACTGGATGGTTAATACAAAGATTAAGTAAGACCTACATAACAAGAAATGTAACTTTTATATCTGATAAGGTCAGTCAAGTACCCTCAGGATTTATCCTGTAACCTTGTACCACAGTTTGCAGATCCTTTGTCAGTGTCAGCCATGTGGATAAGTCACAACCATTGCTTGACCAATTTGCTCTCTGTGAAAGACTGAGAGAACATTTTCTCTCCCTGTGGCCCTCCATAGGCACACTCTACATCTTTGATCATGTTGCTCTGTGTCCCTATAATCTCCTTGATCAGAAAATTTGGGTCACAACTGTAACCTATGGTTACAGTACAGGTTCTCCTATGTCCTGAGTCTTCACTGACCTTGAAATGCTAGGGCCAAAATGTTGGCCGTCTTTTCAGCCCTTCTATTTCTCTAATTTTTGGCCATTTCATTAAAAAAAAAAATTTTTTTTCTGTGTTTAATACAGAATCTACAGGGTCTCACTATGTAGGTCAGACTCACATTGATTCTCCTGTTCTCAGCCTCCCAAGAGCTAGGATTATAGGCACACACCACCATACCCAGTGTCAAGAGCCATCTCAGTACACCCCTGGGGAAGGGGTGAACCCTGGCCATCATGCTCTGCCTAAGCAAGCACTTAAGTCCACTGAGCTATCTAGCCAGCTCATGAATCTGTTCATTCACTAATTTGTTTATTTGTTTTTCTTATAAAATACTTGATATCTTAGGGATATTTAAATAAATGCAGGAGAATTTGATTAAGAGTAATCCTAGAAGTCCAATGGATTTTTTCCCATCAACAGCTTGAAAGAGTGAGTACTAAAAACCCCAAGAAATCCAGCTCCATAACATTGCTCTTCATTATCCAGATTTTTGTTCTTGTAATGAAAAAAGTGGGCATATGTTGAGTGCTTATTATTACCAGGCATTCTGAGCTCTGTCCAGTTGCCTCACTTAATGCTTACAGTAGCCTTAGAGGCAGGTACTGTTATTGCCTCAGGTTCTTAGAGGAAAAGACGAGTTAGGCAGGAGACCCAAAGAGAGGGAAGCTGATCACAGGCTACAACTTCTCCAGCCCCACGTGACAGCACCCATGAAGCTGTCATACATGCCATCTCCTCTTGCTATCCCAAATAACAGAGCCCTTTCTGCACTCAGCCCCTATTTCACTACAGCTACAGACGACATGGAAAGCATCGCTTCTCAGCCTCAGTCCTAAAGCTTCAGCTGATCTTGACATTGCAGTGGTTCCAAACAGGTGACTTAGGGGGACAAATAACACTTGGAAATGGGGCTGTCGTGTGCACCCCACCCTGCCCTGCCTAGATGCCAGCTATGTCCCTTTCACCATGTGTCATACCCAGGAATGTCTTCATGTATCGCCATGCAGCCCTGGAGGACAGACTCACTCCAGGTGAAGAAGCAGCAGGTGAAAGTACAAGACTGCCCTGGTGGCTCCTGAGAACAGTGTTATTTGATTGAAATCAAATGCCACAAAATAGTCTGATAGACTCACCTTGAAGCACATGGGTGCGATACATCTTCATATCTTTACATGGGATGAGTGCTTGATTTGCTATAAGATTAAACCTCATATTATAGGGTCTGAGGCAAGAGGAAGCAGAGAATAAGAGATCTCAGAATTGAGGGCCCCTCGGGTCCACATCATGCCTGCGCCTGAGCTCATCAGGGCTTCAGAGGGACCAGCTGCCCTTGGAGCTGAAACCTGATGTGGATGTCTCAGAGACCAAATGGTCACTCCACCAGCAAAGGCTGTCTTAGTTCACCTACAGCTCTAAGGTGAACTAAGGATGCTGAGTCAAGTCTAAGACAGGCAGGTAGAAAGTCACACCTCACTGATGCAATCATATGCTAATTCATTGGCCCTGTCACTATTCTATCTATAGAACCAACAAATATTTGACCAAGGTGTGCTGTGGCCAGTCAGCCATGAGCCCCACAGGTCTGAGCTGCTGTCCCAGAGCTTACAGCTTGACTGAGAATATAAGTACATGGGGGGGTCAGGTCATTGAAAACTGAGATAAGGACCATAAAAAGAGAAAACAGGAGCACAGGCATGGTGGTGTGTGTGGGGACTAAGCAGCCCAGAAGGAGCATTGGGACAGAGGCCGAAAGGATAAGGCAGGCATGGACACAGGAAAGTGGAGAACCATCTATGATGGAGGGACAGAATTCTCAAAGTCAAGGAGAGAAGTTGATGAGCTTAGGGAAGACCAGAAGCATTTGGCTTTTAAGTGCAAAGCAAAAGGGGCATGATAAGCACAGGCTGGGGATGGCCATGGAGGGGGTTGTCACAGAGGTGGCCGAGCAGGCATGGAACCAGAGAGGACATTGAGGCAATAATGCGGAGGACCTGAGTCTATGTCTAGCCATGCCAAGGAGCAGAGTGCAGAGCAAGCCCCAGGCAGGAAGCCCAAAAAGGAGATGGTGGTGCAGAGAAAATGACGGGTACAGGGTCGCTATGCTTATTATTGAAATAGAGAGGACACTTCTGGATAATGAATGCAGCCCAGCGACTAAAGGCAAAGAAGAGCAAGGACCCAAGAGACACAGTCGACTCCCCATTCAGCTATGCAACAGGTGTAGCTCACACCATCTGCAACTCAATTTTTTGACCCTTGCAGAAGGAAATTAGATACACTGCTACTAAAGCCCTGTATAGCAAAAAATCAGACCACCAGCTCTTACACATGAATTCGGTCTCCACAGAAGTCTCTTTGTTTTATTTGTTTGTTTTTTAATTTTTTGATTTAAATATATGTATTTGGTACAGGGCCTCACTATGTAACTCCCACTCACAGTGATCTTCCTGTTGCAGCCTTTCCAGCACAGGGATTACAGATATGTGCTACCACACCCAATCTCAGTGGCTAGCACTGTGCACCCCTGGCACACAGTAGGCTAGCCCAGCATGCAGTATAGGGGATCGAACCCGGGTCCTTGGGCTTGCCAGACAGGTGCTTAGACCACTGAGCTATCTCCACAGCCCCCGTAGAAGTCTATTTTGTCTTCGGTGCTGTAGGAAGCCAGTGGTCTCAAGTCTGGGAGCTCCTGTCCCTGTGGGTGCTTGCTTAGATACCAAGCAGCTGCTTAGCTGGCAAAGGGGATGAGAACATAGGGTGAGGCCTGGACTTGCAGGAGTTCTCTCTGCACACAGGTTGGATCTGATAGCACTGTGGTGGAAAATTCAGTTGAGCGTTGGATTGGGAGGAGTAGAAAGGACTGTACAATGGGCTGCATGAGAGGTGGGCACACCAGTCACAATGGTGGAGAACCCAGCATGAAGAGGAGGTGGAAGGGCCAGCAGCAAAGCCATGCTGGCAGGGTTGTAGAATATGCAGGTCAGAACCCCCTTCCTTGTCTGGAGAGCTGACCTTAGGCCATGGGCGATCTTTGTGCTGTAGGCGTCTGTGATTCTGAAAACAGTAAAAACTCTTCATCCAAAAAGCAAGCACAGACCACTTTCTGACAGTGCCAAATTAGCCCTGAGAAGACTCTGGGCTCTTTCCTTCCTTCCTTTACCCCTTTCTTCATTTCATAATAGGAAGTGGTCACAGCCATGAACTTAGCAGAAAGAAGCAGGTTAAATTTTGTCCATTCTTGGCTAATGCAGTTAGACATTTTCTAGAAAAGGCAATGAGAGGTGGTCATTATCCATTATCTGTATGAAATATTTCAGAGAAAGAAGCAGCATTTGCCAAGAAAGAAAGAAAGAAAAGATGTTTGACTTCAAGCCAGGCAAGAAGGAAACAAGATCAGCCCCCAGCTCTGCGGGACAGCTGCACTAACAATGTTATTGCAAGTAAAACTGAAATATGTGCCTGAAAAAGTACAGACTGTGTATCAGCACCATCTACTTTCTGAAAGTCATTCTGGACAGTGATCCGTTGTCCCTTTTCTTGCAAAATATAAAAACTTCTCAGTACTGGAAAGAACTCTGTGTGTGTGTGTGTGTGTGTGTGTGTGTGTGTGTGTGTGTGTGTGTGTGTGTGTGTGTGTGTGTGCTTATATATCCTTATGTGGATAAATGCGCAGAAAATAACTCTGCATATTTTGCTGAAGATAGTTGTTACCATTTGAAAAGGCACAGCCTAAGAAAATTTAAGTTGATAAGAAAGTCTCCAGCCTGTAGTGCAGTTTCTTTGTTCCTATTTCATTGTGCTTTTCCCTCCTGTTCCTGATTTATGGCTCTCTCGGTCTGAGAATAATATAAGGATAACGATTTCTAAACAGAAGCTACCAGAAAGCTTATGAAGTGGCCCCTCTTTCACCCTTTGCCATGAATATTTTCTCACTCTGCTTTTTTAAATTGTCACCAGGACATGTCCCAATAATAATGCATGCTGGACTGAAATTCTAGGTGGCTGAATATAAAGCATTTTTCGTGGAGACCTTCTGCTTTAAACATTAGTCATCTCTCTTGGTGCAAAGCCTGGGGCTTCAAACAAAGACCTTTTTCTCTCGGATAGTGGTTTTCTTTATTTCCTGAGGATTGCAGACATTATCATTATGGGTAATGACCTAATAAGTTGCAATTCGATGTTTGCACATCACTTCTACAGAAGTTCGCAGCAAATATACCACTGGCTCGGGTACAAATGATTTAATATTAAATAACTAGCTCCCAAGTGGAGGGAGCTCTTCCCTCATGCATGACACTTCCAGGCCCAATTCATATCCAATGCAAATACCTCCTAAAAGCTGTTGGCTTGGAGTAAGATTTAAGAGTAACAAAGAATGCTGAGTTCAACTGATTGTCTCCATCTGCAGTCTCAGATTGAAGTGTAAGATATACATGCGGCATGGGCAAGATCCTCGGATCTGGGCTTGGAAGTCCAGAGGTCGTCTTCTACCTTCAGTGTCTGAGACTCATAACGACCTTTAAAGGAAACACTGTTATTATTCCCATTTTATAGATGAGAATGGCACAACTGAAATTTTCACTAAGTTTCCCAAGACCACACGAAGCAGTAAGGGGCAGACCTGAGATGAGGTCCGCCTACTGAACAGTCTGACATGCTCACTACCTGATCAGTTCTGGAGTCGTTGATTTATTCCTCTTCTGCGCTGTGCTGCCTAAGAAAAATGAGGATCAGTTCTCTTGGCCACAGGTATTTAGACATTGCACAAATTCAGTTCCTGCATATAATTTATAAACAAAGGCATAGAGCAGTAGATAACTCTCTACTACTGAGTCCCCTGTACATTTTGTTCAACTTTCCCTACCCTGGGCTTAGCTATGCTGAGAGTATTTCACCCTCTGACGCTGCTATTGGCAGTCCAAGGGCCATACTTTGGGGAGGAAGGAATTTTTAATGGTTGTTATTCCATCTTATTGATCTTGCATAACTTATTGAGTCATTTACCTTATTTATTATAGTTTTATTATCTATGGTATTATTTAATTTTCTCTATATCCATTTGTTACCATTAAAATGTGGACCATTTTATCATGGTGAGGCAGGTAGGCTGGGGGTGACCACTACCATGTAAGATAAACAGATGAGGAAACCGAAGTTCAAAGAACTGGTATAGAAGAGAACCATAAAAACATACCACTCCTTCTGCCATGCTGACCCTAGAGCAGCATGGAGTCTAACATTTGGGTCCTGAGCACACTTGATTTCATCTATACAGTTGTCCAAAAAATATCTGCCAACCCTAGAGCCTGTGAGAATTCCTTGAGAATCAGCTGTATTTTTCCAATGTGGCACAAACTTCCCAAGCACCTGCAGCCTAGGAGCCTCTCTCTGTGTAGCTGAGTATCTGTTGCTACTTATCTCTGAGGGTAGTTTTACCCTCAGCTGGCCCATGTAGTCCACTTCAGTTGCCTTCTTTCATCCTCCCTTCCTTTGGGAACATGTGACTTCTATTTATGCTCTCTCTCCCCAGCCTCATGCCCACCTTCCATCTGCAGCTCATCTCTCTCCTCTCCTCGGTCTTTAGAGAACCTTTGTGACAGGAACCTCCATGAAATCTGACTGAAGCATGTTGGCTGAGATAGCTGAAAAATGACTAGTTCTTGATTAAAATAATGAACAAATGAACCACAAAGGGTTGATCAAACAGTGATTTCTCCTGATTTAACTTCAGTCTTGCTGTACAGATGGCAGGGACATGGAAAAAGTCATAAAGCACAGGCCCATGATCTTGAAGACCAGGGCAATGGCTCTAGAAGGTACCAACAACCAAAGTACATCAACACAATGGATATTTCTTTCATAAGACCCTGCCCCATGTCCATATATCCTACATATGAAAGTGCTCCAATTAGCTGAACAGGTTTCCAAAGCAGAATGATATTGCTTAGTTCTTCATTTGTTTCCAGGGTATTTTGGGTGTCAGGCTAAGCCTCCTTGTTATTGTACTTACTCTGTTTTCAACATTCCCTTAGATAAAAAGTTCTTATTTGTTTCTGAAAGACAGAGGAGGGAACATTTCCTCCACTCCGGATCAAAGTGTGTAAGTCACACTTACGTTCATGAGCTACAGGTAGCATAGCAAGGGTGAATAGCTACATGCCTTGAATTATGCTGTTGCTGTTGGAAATTTTCCTATTTGGAAATGGGTATGAATTTGGGTAGCTTCTCTAGGCTGTGGAGGGGCCAGACTTTGGCCTGTCGTACAGTAGTATCAAGGGTCACTCCAGTCCATTCTTGCTCTGCCCCAAAACAAAATACAGAAATAGAGCAAAAATATGCTTCTCCCCTGCCCTCCAGGGGCCTTGCTGTGGCCCTGGCCACCATTGAAAAGTAGCTCAGTTGCCTTGAACACTAAAATCCTCTATCTCTCTACTCGGGCTGCCAACAGGGGTGCCAATTAATGCCGACAACAATGTACACTGGAGCAGACTCTTAGAACACAGTTACCAAAACACCCAGCCCCATGACCAGAAGGAGGGCTTTGTTCTAAGGCACCCCACAACATCCTAGCAGTGAAGGCAGGAAGTCCTCCCCACCCCTCATTCACATCCGCCTTCTGCACTGAAGAGTCTTCTTGTAACTTTAAACTGTCATTTAGTGGAGTCGACTGGCAAAAATGATCCTGTCACCTTCGAATCTGTTGTTAAATGAGATCTTGGTTGAATTCTGGTTTATTTTTGAAAACCAGCCTTCTTGAGTTTTAAATTGTTCTTGGGTTATAACTGTTCCACTTCTGCTGCCATTTAAAACACTGTCAGTGTTTCCGCAGTAAATACTCGATTATGGATTTTCAAGGCAACAGCAAAAAAAAAAAAAAAAAAAAAAAACCAAAACTGTATGCTAGCAGAAATATGATGCATAACATAAGGCCATACATGAATTATTTTGCACAATTTCCTTTAGATCATTCTGATGAGAACTTTTTGAAAAACTTGAATAGGTCACTAAAAAAAATACTTTTGCTTTTCATTATTAAACCTTTATGAGGAAAATTCTAAAAGTTAAGGATTTATTTCTGATTGATACACACATACGGATAGAATAAAAAGTCTGCAGCAGAAATAGTTCTCCAGCAACATTTCTCCTTTTTAAAATGAATTCAGGAAACAATTACCCCACTATTTGTGTAGCACATGTCACAATGCAGCTCATGGGATTTACCTTTGTCTGTTACGGGCACACCTGATCCACCATTCTGAGGACCCCATGTGCAAATCAAAGCCTGTTCATTTCTAAAGCATCAATTCTGACCGTTGCAGGCTCGGTGTTGATTTGCAGCCCTCCTGCTCACAAGTGTCATTCCATCACCCAGACAAGTGGGCAACAAGGCTGTTGCTGGCTTGTGTCATCAGAAAGGGTAACTTGTGGAGGCATTCTGGGTTTATCGTTGAGTGAAGTTTTGAAAGAGTGTTGTAATTCCCACCTCATGTACATGGAGTATACATGGGATATCTTTACCCATCGGGCACAAGTTGCACCTCCAAAAAGCTAAAATAATCCTCTTTCATTCCATAACCTGGATTTACATTCATTCATTCATTCATTCAATCAAATGACTTGGGGGCCAGATGTAATCATGGGTGCCAAGGTGTGACTTGGGTGCTGGGAGAAGTAACATCTCTGCTCTGTAGGGATATTTTAATTTCACACTTGGTGGGGGGAGACAACCAATTAATAAGCAAGCAGTTGGATCGTTGTCAGGTGCCAGAAGCACTCAGTGCCTAGGATGATGGGATGGGGCCCTGTGCAGAGAGAGATGCTGGTCAGGGAAAGCCCTCGGAGTAAAGGCCGCTGCGGATGGCAGAAGCACCTGCCTGGCAAGTGGAAGGTCCTGAGTTAGATGCCCAGGACCTTAAAAAAAAAAGATGGGAACTTTTAAAGACCAGCCAGGTAGCTCAGCAGATTAAAGTACCTGCAATCAGGCACAGGGGCTGGGGTTTTGATCCCCGGGCCTGCCATGCTGGCCCTCCCCCGGGGCACACTGAGACAGCAATTCAGACTGGGCGTGGTGGCACAGGCCTGTAATCCCAGCTCTTGGGAAGCTGTAAACAGACGGATCACTATGAGTCTGATCTAGTAGTGAGACCCTGAATACCCTATGGACCCTTCCCTAAACTACAAAAAAAAAAAAAAGGCCACTGCTGAGACAGGAATGTTTGGAGGAGTGAGTTTCTAGGATGAGAAATCACGACCTGCCCATTCTGTGAAGGAGGCTCCGGCCACAGAGTACACTAAGTCAACACAGGAAGATCACTGAGTCACCCGGGCCACATGGAGGCTGAGGCTGAGTGGGCCCCATGCAACAAAGGAGGAAAGGTACAGTCTCCTGAGCCCATCGATGAGACAGACGCAGACAGGAATCTGCGCTTGAGTCTACCGTGCCAGGAATGCAGAAGTTCCCGGTGACCAAATCCAAGCACAGTAATGGACATAGCAGAATGTGGGTGAGAAAAGGGACATTTGCCACCACAGCAAAGTTTGGTTTTCCAATCAAAATCGACAAGGATCATAAGAATACACTTGCCACTCATCCAGTTCCACCAACATTTACCCACGTTGCACTCTTATTAAACAAATCATCGATACGGAGCAAAACAGACACTCATTATACACCCTGATCACTCGTATTATGGCTGCCTCTCTCTCTCTCTCTCTCTCTCTCTCTCTCTCTCTCTCTCTCTCTCTCTCCACCCCCCCATCCCAATTGCCAGTGGCAAGCAGCATCACTTAAGTCAAATGAACAGTTTTTAAATGCATAATATTAAAATGTGATCTTTAGACCTCCTTGGAACCCTCAGCCATTGTTCAAATACATGCACTTTGACAGATGCTTTGGCACTTTTTTATGAAGCTTTTCAACGCGTTACCTTATCAGGTGCACGAGATTTCGTCTGTTCTGCTGAGGAAAACAGACAAAGAGGGTCTCTCAGCACGAGCTACTCTTCTGTAAAGGTTATAGTAAACATGTCAATGCCTAATTAAGCAGAAAATTTTATCTGTATCGTGGGGGAGGCGTGTGCTGTCTCCGACTTTCCTTGTGGGGAATCCATTTAGGAGGACAAAGTAGATTGTGAGGTTGAGCTGGTCTGAAAAGCTCAGCTTCCAAATGTCAGCAGAAGAAAAAAAAAAAGCACTTTTCCTCTTGTTATTTGAAGATGACTGGATTGGCTGTGCACATTGTGTGTGTGTGTGTGTGTGTGTGTGTGTGTGTGTGTGTGCGCATGTGTGTAATGAGCACTTGTGTGTGGGTACGTGCTTGCACACATTTTGTTGCTGTGATCACACTGCCCATAATTATGAGGATTTCGACTCTTTGCCTGGAACAGTCCCACCTAATGCCTGTTGCTGCAATATTTATCCTGGAAGGAAAATATACTCTTATTTTTTCCACTGTGACTCTGCTTGATTCAAATTTGCTTCATGTTGTCCTCAAAATGACTTGCTTGACAGATGAAAGTCACCTGATTCTGGAAGTCCCTTACTTCACCCTGTAACTGCTCATTTGTTAATTTTATTACAGGAGCTTCCTTCTTGAACTTCATGGTGTAACTTCTTCACCAACACATAAGTCAGGGAAAAGAAAACATCTTAAGAATGACAAGAGAGTCTACTTTGGTCCCTCAATGTCCTTCAACTACAATTTCCTTGCAAATAGTGACCACTCTTTCACGGCTCTTTGGCCTGCATAAGTAATTCCGTTGCTTTAAATCAGTTTATAGAGCTGGAGCCTAGCAACACCAACTTATTTTAAAAAATCCACTTCTCACCTGGGTGGAAAAGCAAAAAACACCACACCAGTAACAATAAAATAACAAACACAACCGTAAAGCCCTCTGCTACACTGAGTTTCTATGTTTCAGCTTGTTTTATCATGTCATGCCTCAAATTCATGGGTTCTTGTCTCCTGTATTCCTACAATTCTCCTTCTCGGAGTGGTTATCTAGTTAGTGACATTTGGATTGAATTTCACTGCTTATCCTTTCACCTTTGGGTCCTGGTAAACTTTTCTTATTCATTGGGTTAGTGACAGAGACAGAGTGGCACCAACTTGGAAAGACTGTGGATCGGCTCATCACACAGGGTTAGGTTCCTGTTGTGGTCCTACAATCCTAGCTGTGTGAAGCTGTGTGACCCTCTCAGCCTTGGTTCTCCACCTATGCAATAATAGTACCTACATCATGTGGATATTAGACAAAAGGGAGAAAACGCGTTTGCAGCAGCTGGCTTGCTTCCCAAGAAATAGTAATTCCTCAGTTACCCTGTTCGTCCTCGTCATTCCTGCTCAACTCCTCTTCAGACTCTCTCTGCCTGCCTCCTTGGAGGACAGCTCCACTTGCAGAACTTCAACCTTGGTGAATAGACATGGCACCACCTGCTCTAGGGGTTTTTTTCCAATGAGCCACCCATTGCCAAAAGAAAAATCCAAGCATGTAAGGAAAACATTGCAGTGAGATCACACAATTTGTGCAAATCCAAAGCTCAGTCTCCTTTGCTGTTATTTACATGGTCCAAAAGACCAGGTGGAGGAAATGAACCCATTGGCATAAACAGCCACATTCCCCACCTCCACTGATGGATATTTGCCCATTAATTCCCTTACTCTCTCTCTCTCTCTCTCTCTCTCTCTCTCTCTCTCTCTCTCTCTCTCTCATCTTCATCTTCCCTATGCAATTACTAGTCCTAAATCCTTTCAGAGAAAGGAAAGTGTGCATCCTCAATAGCATTTTGCACCTACAAATCAAATGTGTAATTGGTACCTCATGACAGGACCCCACAAATCACAACACATTTGAAATTACAGAAACAAGATTGAGAGGGCATTTTCAGCCTTGTCTGAAAAGGTCTTCATAAACCTCTTTGAGAATAATAGGACAGTCCCCAAATGTCCCATTCCAACACCATTTGCGATTATTTTAAAATCATTATATTTTCTGACTATACATAATTTTTTGGCTATCGGTGGAAGATTTTATTTGCATACTCCATAATCTCTCTTCCTGCAGTGCAACTCTCTACAAATAAAAATGTGGTTGTAACAAAAAAAAAAATATGGACCATGCTCCCCAATTTCTTCTTAGTACTCAAAAAATGATATATTGATAGGAGTACATGCCAATGCATCCATGCATTTTGGAAAAACTCACCCTTGTGTTGCCAAGAGCCAAAGCTTGGTTTTCATATGAACCTGTACCATGGCCTATTTTACTTCTGTAAGGTTTGAGTTGCAACTGAGAATCCTGATAGTCATGCATACATTTAGCAACTGTCCCATTGTAAGAATGATTAGGGAGTGATGTTTATTAACTTGTTAATAATTTATGAACAAAATTGTTAACTTGGGATGCTAGTCGTTTGGAGAAGATGATGACACCTGCCAATTTTTTTTTTTATTTTTTAGCTCACTTTGTAGCTCAGGCTGGTCTTGAACTCACAACAATCCTCCTGCCTCAGCCTCCCGAGTGCTGGGATTACAGGCATGCGCCACCATGCCTGGCTCCAATTTTTTTTTAAAGCAGCAATTGACAAGAGACCTCATTTGGCTTCTTCCCTGTTTCCATCTTGTTTTATTTGTTTTGTTTTTGGTGGTACCAGGGATCAAACTCAGGACCTTGCACTCTCCAGGCAAGCACTTATTCCACTGAGCTATCTCCCCAGCCCCCTGCTTCCATGTCCTGAGCTTCATAAATGTGTAGATCTGATTGCTAGTCAGTAGAGCAGGGAAACTTAGCCTTCTTAGACAAGCTGGGAAGGAAAGTGCAAGCCCTGGAGTTACTTCATCTCTTCTCCTTTCTTGCAGGCTACGCCCAGGAGGAACAGCTGAAGGAAGAGGAGGAAATCAAAGAAGAAGAAGAGGAGGAGGAGGACAGTGGCTCAGTGGCTCAGCCACAGGGCAGCAATGACACGGGGACAGATGAGGAGCTAGAGACAGGCCCCGAGCAAAAAGGCTACTTCAGCTGCCAGAACTCTCCAGGCAGTCACCTGTCCAACCAGGATGCTGAGAACGAGTCTCTCCTGAGTGACGCCAGCGACCAGGTGTCGGACATCAAGAGTATCTGTAGCCGAGATGCCCCGGACAAGAAGGCAAACGCACACCCCAAGCTTCCGCCGCCTGAAGCTCACAATTGCATGGATAAAATGACCGCAGTCTATGCCAACATCCTGTCTGATTCCTACTGGTCAGGCCTGGGTCTTGGCTTCAAGCTGTCCAATAGCGAGAGGAGGAACTGTGACACGCGCGGCAGCAGCAACAAGGGCGACTTTGACTGGCACCAGGACGCGCTTTCCAAAAGCCTGCAGCAGAACTTGCCTTCCAGGTCCGTCTCTAAGCCCAGCCTCTTCAGCTCGGTCCAGCTGTATCGTCAGAGCAGCAAGATGTGTGGGACTGTGTTCACCGGGGCCAGCAGGTTCCGCTGCCGGCAGTGCAGCGCCGCCTACGACACCCTGGTCGAGCTGACTGTGCACATGAACGAAACAGGCCACTATCAAGATGACAACCGCAAAAAGGACAAGCTAAGACCCACGAGTTATTCAAAGCCCCGGAAAAGGGCTTTCCAAGATATGGACAAGGAGGATGCTCAGAAGGTCCTGAAATGTATGTTCTGTGGGGACTCCTTCGACTCTCTCCAAGATTTGAGCGTCCATATGATAAAAACAAAGCATTACCAAAAAGTGCCTTTGAAGGAGCCAGTACCAACCATTTCATCAAAAATGGTCACTCCGGCGAAGAAGCGTGTTTTTGACGTCAATCGGCCTTGTTCCCCAGATTCAACCACTGGATCCTTTGCAGATTCCTTTTCTTCTCAAAAGAACACCAGCTTGCAGTTGTCCTCCAATAACCGCTATGGCTACCAGAATGGGGCCAGCTATACCTGGCAGTTTGAGGCCTGCAAGTCCCAGATCTTGAAATGTATGGAGTGCGGAAGCTCGCACGACACTTTGCAGCAGCTCACCACCCACATGATGGTGACAGGTCACTTTCTGAAGGTCACCAGCTCTGCGTCCAAGAAGGGCAAGCAGCTGGTGTTAGACCCACTGGCAGTGGAGAAAATGCAGTCTCTGTCAGAGACCCCAAACAGTGATTCTCTGGCTCCCAAGCCATCGAGTAACTCAGTGTCAGACTGCACGGCCTCTACCACTGAGTTAAAGAAAGAGAGTAAAAAAGAAAAGCCAGAGGAAAGCAACAATGAAGAGAAGGCCATGAAAAGTGAGGAATATGAAGATCCCCTGCAGAAACCTTTAGATCCAACCATCAAATACCAGTATCTAAGGGAGGAGGATTTAGAGGATGGCTCAAAGGGTGGAGGGGACATTCTGAAGTCACTCGAAAATACTGTGACCACAGCCATCAACAAAGCCCAGAATGGCGCTCCCAGCTGGAGCGCCTACCCAAGCATCCACGCGGCCTACCAGCTGTCAGAAGGCACCAAGCCACCCCTGCCCATGGGATCCCAGGTGCTGCAGGTTCGGCCCAATCTCACCAACAAGTTAAGGCCCATCGCGCCAAAGTGGAAAGTGATGCCTCTCGTGTCTGTGCCCACAAACCTGGCCCCGTACACTCAAGTGAAGAAGGAGTCTGAAGAAGACAAAGACGAGGTGGTGAAGGAGTGTGGGAGGGAGAGTCCCCATGAAGAGACATCCTCGTTCGGCTACAGTGAGGGAGACTCTTTCTCCAAGAGTGAACCACCCTCAGAATCCAAAAAGGCGGAGCCGTGTCCCCTGAAAGAAGAGGACAAACTGATGAAAGAAAGCAATGAGAAAGAGAAGCCGCCATCCTTAGAGCCTGTGTCTTCTCTTAGTAATGGTTGTGCCCTTGCCAGCCACGTTCCAGCTCTGCCGTGCGTCAACCCGCTCAGCGCCCTACAGTCCGTCTTGAACAATCACCTGGGCAAGGCCACGGAGCCCTTGCGCTCCCCATCCAGCTCCAGCCCAAGCTCAAGCACAATGTCTATGTTTCACAAATCCAGCCTCAGTGTCATGGACAAGCCAGTCCCGAGTCCTGCCTCCTCGAGGCCGACCAGCATGTCCAGACGCTACCTGTTTGAGAACAACGACCAACCCATCGACTTGACCAAGTCCAAAAGCAAAAAAGCCGAGTCCTCGCAAGCACAATCCTGCACGTCCCCACCTCAGAAGCATGCTCTGTCTGACATTGCCGACATGGTCAAGGTCCTCCCAAAAGCAACCACCCCCAAGCCCGCCGCTTCCTCCAGGGTTCCACCTATAAAGCTCGAGATGGACGTCAGGCGCTTCGAAGATGTCTCCAGTGAGGTCTCCACTTTGCATAAAAGGAAAGGCCGGCAATCCAACTGGAACCCCCAGCATCTCCTGATTCTGCAAGCCCAGTTTGCATCGAGCCTCTTCCAGACATCTGAGGGCAAGTACCTGCTGTCTGACCTGGGCCCGCAAGAGCGTATGCAAATCTCCAAGTTTACAGGACTCTCAATGACCACAATCAGTCACTGGCTGGCAAACGTCAAGTACCAGCTTAGAAAAACAGGTGGGACGAAATTTCTGAAAAACATGGACAAAGGACACCCCATCTTCTACTGCAGTGACTGTGCCTCCCAGTTCAGAACCCCTCCTACCTACATCAGTCACTTAGAGTCTCACCTGGGTTTCCAAATGAAGGACATGACCCGCATGGCCGTGGACCAGCCAAGCAAGGTGGAGCAAGAGATCTCCCGGGTGTCGTCGGCTCAGAGATCTCCGGAAACCATAGCTGGTGAAGAGGACACAGACTCTAAATTCAAGTGTAAGTTGTGCTGTCGGACTTTTGTGAGCAAACACGCGGTCAAACTCCACCTAAGCAAAACGCACAGCAAGTCACCCGAACACCACTCACAGTTTGTAACAGACCTGGATGAAGAATAGCTCCGCAGGTATGGGTTTGCTCCCAGGCAATGGCCACAGCAGCCTCATGAGGAGCTTGCTGAAAGGAGATGTGTCTGCCTAGAGGCAGCTAGCATCTCCTGAGGCCAAGCAGGATGGTAGCTTGCTGCCGTAGACTTATTTTCAGAACATGCTAAATAAGACTAAGCTTTCTCTTAAGTCCTCCAGTGTAGAGTGGGGAACTAGAGTAAGATGGATTTAGAGAGACAAAGCCTACAGAAGGCTTCTAGGCCTTCATGATACCTGAGTCCCTTAATACCCAAGACCCAACCTTCAGGGTCAGCCAAGGCTCCCCCTTCGTAGCAATGCATAAGCACTAGCTGCTCTTGCCATTCCGCCATTCCATTTCATCACCCCACCGTCCCTCCCTTAGCAGTGCTAATGACTTACAGAGTAGTACAAAGGCGAGCAAGAGAACAAAGATGGGAGAGTTGCTAAGGGCAGTCACTAGACAGAGATTTCTTAATCAGCTCATACATAACTCAAAGCTGTCTTTACTATTTTTTACATGTAATTAGTGCTTTTTGCAGCTTACTTTTTAGCCAGTGCTACCTTCCACCCCTTTCCCTTTATTTCCTACATTAATTTTCCTGTGAAACAGCGTGCATCCTTAAGGAGATGGTAGAGAAATTCTTCTCAACAGATCATTAAAAATGAGAGAGAGAAGACTATTTTCTTCTCACATCTTTTTTTCTTTAGGGCAGTCTTATGTCAGAGCCCACCTTTGGCAAAAGTAGATGCAAAAGATGCCTTGGAGGGCTAAGTTCACATTAAGAAACAAATGGCTCTCTGCATACCTGTGCACAAAGCACATGGGCCACATTGTGTTAAGATAATTTGCATCATGTGTCACAGAAGTTCATGCCTGTTATAGTCACTGATGCCCAACTATGTCAACTCCAGATAAAAAGTCAGAGATCAAAGTCAAATATCTTGGCATATTAGAAACACAAGCCACTCTTAAGTGTTGAGCATAAGGAAGGATGGATCCTAACAAGTATCTTTCATCTCCTTTGTTTGCATTTCCTCTACCTCTTTTTCTCTCCCCTCCAGCATGATGACCCCAGAAGCTTCACCTATAGTCAAGTTATTCTTCCCCCAGGGCCCTACTGAAACTTGAGGACCCAACAGAAACTAAACCTCTTGCACTTACCAGTCCAGGTTATGCCATTGTGCAGTATATATTTGCTCTTGATTAATTCACAATAAGATATAGAGAAAGCTAGGGACCGCTTAACAGATAAACCGTGACACCTTAGTGTCCACACCTTCTTTACTTATGAGCAGCTGAACCTTCCGATCAAGCCACCCAGGACTGGGCATGATGTGAGCTCCAGGTAGAGAGGGGTATCCATGTGCCTCTGGCTCACATCACAGAGGGGGAGAGAATTTTCTCTGAGTGTGGGAATGGCCCAAGTGAAATGAAAGGTTGAAATATCTGATCTGGAACTCTTTCCTTGGTGAGACCTAGACTTCTGGTTCGGACCCAAGTAAAAATCCTCCTTTTGATTGCATGTCTTTATCATGAGAATTAAATGTCACTGGCAGATTCATCTCTTGGTTTTCAGCATGGTTTGTTCAGCTCACCCCACTGAGAGAAAAACTGAAAAGCGTCTATTGAATCCACATGTGAGCTCTGCAGCAGCCTATTTATTTGCTATCAAACATCTTAAATTTTATGTAACTTGCTATTATGCTTTTTGGGTGCTTTTCTTTTTTTTTTTTTTTTTAAAAAAAAGGTGGACATGAACATAATACTTTTAAAAAGATGATATTTCAAATCCAGTCATAGTGCATCCAAACTATGATAAAGAAGACAAATAGGCAATGTTTATTTTGTGCTACAATAAAGACCAATTTTCCACCTGTTAGGTTTGTAATCATTTTTTTAACTGCATTATATAAATAGGAAGAAGGGAGAAAGAGAAACCTTGCATCTGTCCTCAATCAAAATCCGAAATATATGATATCTGTTCTAGGAAGTAAAGGCAAACTGGTAATTTGGGAAAATGTGTACCACAGTATTTGTTAAATGCATAGGTAAGATAGCTATTTTCACACCTTTCTGCATTTTCTATGAAGTAAATACTTCTAATCTGGCTCGATTCCAGTGTGATGGCTATCAAAGCAGAAGCGACTACCCTTAAGTAGTCGCCATTAGGCTATGACTCCAAAAGGATTGTGGGAAGACGTGCTCGAGCATTTGGGACTTATTCAGAGCCACGCCAAGTGGGCAGGTGCTGGATGTGTAGAAAGTCTGGTGTGGGATCTGAGTATGCTTATGCTAGTGGGAAAGCTGTGCCAGCTTTCCTGAGTGGCACTCTCACCCATGCACAGCATATCCTGATGCTTTGTTGACTGTAGAAAAGGGGCCTCCACTCCTGGCATCCTCTATTGGAGCAACATTTATAACGTTCTGCCCACTGCTCAGAATGATGCCTGTTCTGTTCTTAAATGGTCACAAATGACCCCTCCAGTGGTATGTGTGATAGCCCAAGTTGTATCAAATGATGGAATGTTGAAAGCGTGTCAAGGTGTTATGGAAAATTTGGGAGCTTTCACTATGTGTTTTCCAAAAGACATAATTTTTAAGCTGAATTTCCTTTCCTTTCTTGGACATTTCTTAAATTCTACAGCATGCCTTGTCAAATGTTAAATTCAAATTTTCATTAAAGATTCATTAGAAAATATTAAATGTACATCCCTGTTTGGAGATACAAGCAATCTAAAACAATTTCCATCTGGATTTGTATATATCTTTAAAAGACACATGCTCCTGAATAATAGAAATTAAACAGAGAGTAAATCATGGAGTCTAAACTGCATAAGGACTTAAAATTATAGTCATTACCATGTAATACAGTGTACAAGTTTAACAGCACACCTAACCTCGAAATTGTTGGCAGAAATGTATTCTAATCCGAGAGCTGCCACCTTTCTCATGGATGGCTTGGTAAAAATACATGTGCAGGCTGAAAAGCACTTAAGGTTGCCTCAGGAAACACAGGATGGATGTCTAGTTAAATTTGCATTTAAAACAAATAAACAGCAAGCATATTTTTTTTAGTATGAACATGTCCTAAATATTACACGGACTGTAATCACACCTTAAAAGTATTCATCGTTCATCTGAAATCAATCTTAACTGGGCAACCTGTGTTTTTATTTGCTAAACCTGACAGTCCTACCACCATAAGGAAGTCTAGAAAAGCCAAACATGCTGGACTAATTAATGCCTATGAGAGATATGAACAATTTATCCATTTATTAGATTTTCTTTCTTCTTCCCCTTTTTTTCCCTCCTTCCCTTTTTCCTCCCTCCCCACATTCCTTTCATCCTTCAGCAAATATCAGTTGCACTTTCCCATACAGCAGATTCTATTTAGTGATGGAAACATCATAGCGAACTGGCAGTTAAGCCAATGGTGACGGCAAACTGTGCCTGGCCTTGCAGCACGCTCCTCAGCAACATTTCTTCCCTCTGTTCTCACAAGCACCCCTGCAGAGGTTGATTCCATTACATTGTGGAGGGAAAAAGATGAGGCAGAAAAGTTTTTTATGAATTTTCCAAGGTTCCGGCTTAGCCAGTACCTCGGATCTGGAAGGCCACAGCCCCATGGCAATAACCGTGCTAACCCAGGGAACAAACTAATGACCAGGCACAAGTCTGTCTTTGAGGATCCTGGAAGACACTAAGATGGACAGCTCCAGGGGACACACTCAATAAACATCCAGAAGGACCTGCACCCCACCCTGCGAGGCAGAGACAGGAAGGAGTGATTCTGGAGGACTGGTCCTTATGTTGGCTTCCAGCCTGAACCCACCCAACTATAAATCACACCCCACACCCTTCTCTTCTCTATAAAATGGAAATGTAAGATGGTTGTAAGAATTAAGTAAGTACATACACAGTGAATTGTAGACAGTATTCCAGGCTCTCACTGGGCCTATCACATTCCCAGAAGTGTGTAGGATTCACTCTTTCTGCACTGATTCAGCTCTACATGACCACCTTGGAAATCTCCACTGCCAATGGGTTGCAGCGACAATGACAGCAGAGCTGTCCTTCCCTGGCCTCCTTTTACACACGTGTACCCTGAAGCTCAGAAGCTTCCTGATTTTCCCATGACCCAAGTGGTGAGGAGCTCTGTTCCTTTCTGTTTCTTGGCTCCCTCCTCTTGCCAGGGTTTCTATGTGCCATTTGGGACCAAATGTGTCTTTCCCCAACACCTCAGAGGAAAAGCTGTAAAACGTGGATAAGAATTGAAAAAGAGAGAGAGGCTGCCCTGGGCCTCTTAGTGGCTCTGACTGTAAATCAAAACACAGTTATGCATCAGCTAATGGCAGGGACACATTCCGAGAAATACATCCTCAGTGAGATTTCATTATTCTGTGAACATCGCTGTGTACAATCTCGACAGCCATGAGCTCATCTGCTGATATAATCTTAGGAAGCCACCGAGGTACAGCGAGTCCGACAATGGCCGAAAATTCATTATGTGGCATGTGACTGTGTTGTAACAGAGGGGCCTGGGGCATCGGTGTGCTCGTAATTTTAATTCCCTGTTCTCTCAGGTAATTAGGCAGTACCTTTACCCTACGGTTGTCTAACCAAATCATAACCCACATTCCAGTGAAAATAGTTCCATCCTCCCGAATCTTAGGAATTCATTTCAAGGAAGAAAATGAGAATCAGGAAAACAGGGTCAAGTAGCAGACTCTGGCATTTCTCAAGCAGCAAGATACAAATGTGTCGTCTTTCTCGATGTTTGCTTTTGATCCCAGAGATCTGGCTTACGTCCCTGCATGTGTCACGGCCACCTTGGTCCCCGTGGCACCTTCCCCCTCGTTTAGGCTTTTGAATGTGCAATCCTGACGTGTATAATTTGGTGCTTTTAATATAGAGTAACATTATTTTTCATTTACTCCAATCTGCCTTCAGTATCATCTTTTCATCTAACCAGATGCAATTCCTTTTTTTTTTTCTTTCGCTAAATTGAAAATCCATGAGCGACAGGGAGTGCGATGTTTTAATTAGCTCATATTTTTTATATGGATTTATGTCTTTAAAATACATTTGTGTAATTCTTCAGCTAAATTAAAAACGTCTTTCTGCGAAAGTGAGGAGGGGAATATAAAGAGCTAAATTGTGTCATTAGCTTAGGTGGATGAGATGGAGGATGGAACCTAGCGGAGGGACACGCAGCTGCCGGCGCTGCTCTCTGTGCTGGTTTTGAACTCGCTTTTCATTTAAGCACGTCTTTCTTTAGAAAGGCTTCTCAGAAGGGCTGGAGGAGGAATTTTTTTAAAGTCCCCTCATAAGTAAACAACCGTTACCTGCAGTGAGCTGATCTGAAACCGAACCTGCCGCCAAACAAAACAGAAAAATAGGAATCCTAAAGATAAACAGTTTTCTCCTGCACTTCTCTTTGTCTTCCTTTTAACTATCAAGTTTAAAGCTTTCCACGATGCGTTTTTTCTACTTTATAGGAGACAAGTGACATTCCGTGGTAAATGGGAGCAAAGCCATGCAGAACTGAAATCTCTCTAATGCACTGACACTAACTTGCCCTCTATTGTTGGAAATGAGCAGGAGCTCATGATTGTTCATCAAACGACTCCTAATGCAGTTAAAGCATTCAGCTATAATTTCTCCTTGCATTTATAATTACTGTCATAGACTGCACACCTCGGTGAGCAGATTAAAGCTATAAACTATTTAGCCGCGGCTCTACGACGAGGAACTTGATTTGTCTGGCAGGAGTTATTTGTTAGGGAGCTTGACACTTCACATAAAAATGACTCAACTTGATGAAGAACAATGAAGTTTTAGCAATGCGGGGATTTTAAATCAGTCACGACGCCACACCCTGCAAGAATCACGGGGCAGTTTGTTAAATATGTAGGCCGCAGAGATAAGGGGATGCAGAGAGGGCACCGAAATAGAACAGGATGTTGGTGAGCGGCTGCTTTTTCACCCAGTCTTCTCTGGAAGATCGGGAGTTTATTGAAAATCAGTGCCCGTCATGCTGCCTTGTTCAACCCCATGTAAACGTTACAGGAGGCTTACCCTGTGGGGAGGCGAGGTGAGGCAGCCCAAGGTGCACATTACGTCAGGGGGCTTTTAAGAAGCCTTGGAACCCAAAGCCCAGGATGCCGACATGATTGCAAGGATCTGATTATTTTTTTCTATAATACTCATGTATTTCTTTGTTGCCTGCAGGAAACACGTGATATGTATGAATCTAGAGAGTGTCCATTGTGTTGATGCTTTACCTTTTGGCTATGTAATTAAATGAAAAATAGATCTACTGCAGCTGAGGGATCTTTCAGTTGTCGGTACAATACTCAGTGACCAAGATCTGAGTGGGTTGTTGGCAACTTTGATTTGCCAAGGAATCATTCACCCCCACCTGCCTATACCTCACTGCCTCACTGATATATATATATATATATATATATCATATATTCTAGTATTTAGGGTAAAGATTATAAAATATTTATGGACAGTGAGTGACAAGTGTTCAAATATTAGGAGTCACAGATACCAGTGCTCGAAGGCCAATGGGTGACATGAAGGGCCCAGTAGGCTGGGCAAGGACTAAGCACGTGAAAACATGGGGACTCTTGCATTTTCAGGAGTTTTCCAAAGAAGCAAGAAATCCCT
The DNA here is from genome assembly GCA_004027165.1 of Ctenomys sociabilis. Lineage (NCBI taxonomy): Eukaryota > Metazoa > Chordata > Mammalia > Rodentia > Ctenomyidae > Ctenomys > Ctenomys sociabilis. The sequence continues at coordinate 27,516 of PVKA01009000.1, forward strand.
GTCTTTATGAGAAGATACCCAATGTCTGTACAGAGAAGGTGCTATTGGTGTATTCTGATCTGGTCTTGCTTTTACTTTGTTGATGTTGTTGCTGCTATTGTTGTCTTGAACACTCTTCAATGCAAATAAAGTATGCCTGGGACCAGATTTCACTCCTAAAACATCAATTTGCAGCCTCTAAACCTAGGAGGAGCCAAAGGGAGACACCAGCAAGGCTTCCTGGTATTCTTTGCCCCCCCCTTTCATTTGCTCCCCCAGGCCTGGGACCTGGTCCCTAGCTTTGGCCCTTAGCACCAATTGCTTGAAGGTGCTTGGTTGCCCATGGGGAAATAGTACTTGGCTCTCATAACTTCACTAAGGCGTTACTGGACAGAGCAGGGAAGCAGGCCAGGCTCCCTGCAGGTTTGCCCATGTTTGCACAGGACTTAGCAGGGAAGGTTTTAGTGGTTTGAAGCTGAGGCCAGAAACATTTCTAACAAATGGACAGGCTGGTCACCTTACTTCTTAATGATCTTCTCCTTTAGCTGACGCTGCTCTTGTTTCAGGGTATGAGATTCATGGCTGGTAGAGCTGGTGAAAGGGTTTCTGGGCTCTCAACCTCTGGGCCTGTGATATTTGCTGAAACCTCAGAGCAAATTTACAGAATAGCTTTTATTTGCTTTCTAGAGATGAGAAAGTGGAGGTTCAAAGAAGGCGCCTCAGAATTCAGGGCGCCGATCCCAACAGCAAGTAGCAGGACTACCACTCCCTGGCAGGCCTGTGGGAGTCTGAACTGCTCCTCACGCCACACTGGTGGGCAGCTCCCACCTTTTCTCCTGTGTCCGTGTACACTGAGTTCAGCATGGCCAAGTGTGGTGCCTCTGAAGTATGTAGGGTTTTCCTCTACTAGCTTTTATAAATAGGTGTCATCATCCCTCAGTTATAATCGTTGCAAAGAGTAAGAGGTATCACATGACCAGAACCCTGGCACAAAACCTGAGTAACCCCCCCATGAGGAAGTGGGACACCCCTTCTTTCTGAAACTATACCAACTTCACTCCCTGTACCCATGTGTGCTCTTGCACTCTGCCCAGCATGTGTGCCAGTAGGCATTGAATGGAATCAACCTGATACTTCTTAGTGAAGTTTCCCCTGGTGATTGCTCTAAGATCCACACAGACATATGGACAAAGGCAGCCTCTCCTCCACTCAGCCACTGTATGGTGAAGTACTTCCTATATGGCTGCTGCAGTTCAAGGGCCATAATCAGGACAAGAAAGTCCCAAAAGCTGGATTCTTGTCACCAGGGAGACAGGCAAGCAAATGTATAAAATGTCACAACAAAGGGCAAAAAATGGGATGCTGGCTTTCAGAAAGCTCAGGAAAGACCTTGCTCAGAAGATCCTGGCTCCAGACCCTCCCAACCTGGGGACTGAATCCAGGGCCTAGCATCCAGCTATGCCCCTAGTACTTCTATTTTGTGAGACAATGTCACTAAACTGTTAAATTGCCCAGACTGGGGTTGAACTTGTGAATCTGTAACCTTAATCTCCCAGAGCTCTGGGATTAACAGGTGTACACCACCAACTGAAATTTCATTGACACTGGAGCAGTATTAAAAGGTGGGCTTTGAAGAGGTGACTTGGATTAATGCTGAGGTCAAGGGATGAGTTTGTTGCCACATGAAGAAGTTATTACTGGTGTGAGTTGTGGAGGGGGGGCCATTATTACTGGAATGAATGATCATAGAAGTGGTTGGGTATTCAGTGTCTGTTATAGTAGAACTGTGATCTAACCCAGGAGTGACTCAGGTAGACCAAGAGTGAGTTATGGCAGGAGGCAGTCAAGTATTGCAGGAGTGAGTTACCATGGGAGTTGGCTAGGTATCACGAGAATGAGTGAATTTTCATAGTAGTGGGTCAGATATCACAGCAGAGCATTCCTTTTTGTTTTTTAAGAATACAAGATAGTAATTTAAAAAAGCATTGGAAATGATACAAGAGTTCGCTAAACAAGAGTACATTCCTGATGACAAGGATGAGTTTGGCCACTTTTCCCTGCTTTTTCTTCTCTGGGGCCACCTGTTGTATCCCCGGGTGTCATAACACCTCCCCTACTGTAGAGGTTCACCTATCTTCTACCTCCAGAGTCATCAGCCAAATACTCCACAATTCTTTGTAATTTCCCCAGAGTTGGGCATTCTGTTGCAACAACAGGAAATGGATTAAAATACCCTTTCATACCGAGATCAACCAAACAGCGGGTTCCCCAAGAAAGAAGAGAGCCTCCAAGGCACCAAAGCGGAGGGTGGCGTCGTGTGTCTGGAGGTTGCGGCAGACAGTCGGGGCTCAGCCAGGTGGGCAAGGGGAGAGCAGGGCTGCGAGGAGGTGAAGGAAGGGCTTTGAGCAGGGTGAGAGTGGGGCAGGGCCAGAGCCAGCAAGCCCAGACTGGGACAGGAGGTCAGAGCTCCCTGTGGGAAGAGCACATAGGAAACCAGCACTTCTTTCCTCCTCTGGCCCTGAGGAGGAAACGTCCCTGTGAGGGCCCAGCCCCTTTCCTTGCATGGCCCTTTCTTTCCCATTCCTCAATAGACCCCACTGCAGTGATTTCCACTCTGAGACTCCTGGATGCCCTACTTCCTAAGGGACTGACCCTCGGTGGTTGGGAAGCTCAGTACTACCGTTCCGTGGCTACTCCAGCTCACACGGTGAATTTTTTGTTTATTTCCCTCTGAGATTTTTGAAAGAGTGTGGGGGTTCACATACACACAAGAAAATGTTTTACTCTTTCCCTATTCTGAATGTCCCACACATCAGCAGAACTCCAGGAAGATCTCTTCGGGTCAGAGACGCACAGAGAAAAGCCCAAGAGAAATGCTTTTCTCCACTGTGTTTACCAGGCACCTTTCCTATATCTACAGGCACTGGGTCTAGGACAGTGAAAAGTATGAGCTCCTGACCTCTGACAGCCTGGCCCTCCACTGTAGAGTAAGGATCCAAGGAAGGTGTTTGTCAACAATTTCCCCCGCTTACCTGCAACAGAGTAAGCTCAAAGTGATTGTTTGTATTCATTGGCAGTGAGGCACAGAGAAAAAACAACCAACCTGGTGCCATGACTTCTGTCTAGATGTCCCCACCACAGCCTCAGGCTTCGAGGAGGGTGGGAGCTTTCAGAGGTGGCTGGATCGAAGGTGTGTGATTCTGGGATCAAGGGTGTGGCACACTGATTCCTGGTGAGATGCTAGGAATCAGGCTGCCCCAGCCCCTGTGCGTGCTACCTGCCCTAAGGGTGGGTAGCCTTAGGACATAAGGGACAGAAGCACGGTAGTTGCTTGCCACTGTTGCAGACTCTCACTCCCTCACCACAGCCAGTATTAAGAATCATGACTCCTATTTACAGGGCTATGATAATAATGAGCTTTTTTATTAATTCAGTAAATATTTGTTGAGGGTCTTATTGGTCACAGAGCCTAAGCAGGACTTGGGGGATGAAGGACGGAGGCAAGCAGTGACAACTCTTACATCCTCCATGGGGATGCAGGGAAGCAGGGAGGGTGGGAAGTAGCCAAATCACCCTTCAGGGGAACAGCAAGATATCCTAGGGGGTTTGGGACCTGTAAGAAGTGATTGCAGCTCTGCAGGATCCCACCAGGGACCGACCTTCCAGCCAAGGGCAGGGGACATCAGAAGGAAGGGCCACTCGGTGATAACTCAGCGCAACCCTAACGTGATCCCTACGAGGGCTTGTGTGTGCCTGGACCTGTGGTGAGTGAGAACAGGGACCAGGACAGGAGCCTGAACGAAGGTTCCTGAACAGGAAGGTGTGCAGTGGGAGAGGAAGGCATGGAGCGAGGCTCTAGTTACTCTGTTTTTCCTGCTATTTGGTCCATAAGGGCACTATTCACGTGCTACTTCCAACAATTGTAGACTAGCATTGATATTCCTCCATCTTACATTAAAGGAACTGGGGCTCAGAAAGAAGGAAAATCCCCAGGTTCACAGGCAGGAGGAGGAGAGTGGTAGTCCAGCTAAATGCCTCCAACAATTTCTTGAAATTGTATGTTAGATCTTTGTATGTTAGGACCATTCTTGCAGGTCAGAAGCTAAGAAAACTGGGGTTATCAAAACTCAGGAGCTTGTCCACGGCTCCCAGCTGGGAGCAAGTCTTGAGGCTGAGATTAGATTAGATTCCATAAGTTCTTGCAGGTTTACTCTGCCCTGTTGTCCTTTGAGTAACAGCATCAGATTCAGTGGTGCACAGAAACTAGTTTCTCTGAGGAGTATTTGAGTGTCTCTGGGGCACAAGGGGTGGGATTTGAACCCACGTAATGGGGGAGGAGGTCATTTGATGTCCTCTTGTGTTCTCCATTGAGAGCCCAGGTATGTACATTTTAGGTGAAAAATGAGGCAGGCTTGTATGAGATTCAGACCTGAACTTGAATAGGTTCTGATTCTTTCTAATGTGTTAAGTGAGACGATCTGAGCCCTTGGGAGCTCCAGGAGAGCGGCTCCTCATAGTTGGGAAGAGAGGGTGTTCCTGTACTGTGGGACTCAGAAGTGACGTGGGCCTCAGCATGGTGACACAAGGCGAGGGGTCACGTAGAAGCACAGGAGACTTCAAGACCGGACAACAGCATGACTTAGAAACCAGACTCTAGTTCTCCTCCTGGGAGGAATGTAGGGTGTGGAGCTTGTCTTCCAGCATTCAAATACCTGCGTACTTTGCTTTGCTTTCCCCTGGGATGCTAGCCTTGAAGTATTTCATCTTCAGAGATATGATAACAATTAAAGCACAATGAAGGATAATGACTTGAAAAATATATGGTAGGTGACTGCTTAGTCTTTCTGTAAACCTCAGTCTGGGCTTTGGTCAAGGAGATCGACCACCATCCTTCCCTGGGCCATCTTGTGGGTAAAAGAGTTAGCCCACATCTACCACCTGGGATGTGGTAAGGGCCCAGTGAGTCTGCCCATGGCCATCTTGCCTCTGAGAGCTCAGTACTGACCCTGGGTCCAGGCTGAGCTGAGGTCGCGGTATTGCTTACACATGGAACCTGTTGCGTCCGTGCGTTCTTTCTGAGCTCTGGCTTCCATATCCTGAAATGCAGCTGGTAATGCTGCTCTTCCAGGGATCCTGCAGGAACTCCTAAAAATCTATATCCGGATAGAAAAGGGAGCTTGGCTCCGAGGGGGTGGCATGGAATGGCCTTGGGACCCACTTCCTCGCGCTGCAGTGTGTGGTCAGGATTAGGTAAGAGCCTGCGGGGAGCTCAGCCCTGAATCCAGCACACAAAGCAGGTGTTTGGTGAACTTTACTTTCCTTGCCTGCGTCAAAAAATCCCCATTGTTTGCTTATGGCTTAAATCAAGCTGTGGGATGGATTGTGCCATTTTATTTGAATAAATAAGAAGATTGTGGATGCAGATTTATCTAAAACTGCTCTGAGGGAATAAAGCACGGCCCTGAGAGGGACAGGCTGGAGATTCACGTGCCATTTCCTTCCTTGTCACCTCCTCTCTCTCCGCGTGACCTACTCTGAAGTACTCTGTGGGCAGCATCGCAGATTCATTGGTGGCTGGGCCACACCTGGGACGCTCTGCAGCAGGATTTTCTGTTCGCATGATGCCTGTGGTGATGCTCTTATGGTCGTGGTGATGGTGGTGACATTCATATGACGCTCAGAGAATGCTGGCATTGGGTGATGATGGTGACCAAATGTGGGCCCAGCGGTGCTTGGGAAGATGCCCTGCCCGGTGCCCATTGTCACTGCCATCTTTGTTTGCAGTGACGTTGACGGAGGCCCAGCATTTGCTCAGCTGTTTCTTTACTTTTTAAAGAGTAGAAAATGGTTAAAAATTAAAACCAAGACGGAGGGAAAAAAAATCTACAATACACAATTTCACTAAGCAAAGTAATAGGAATTTGACAGTGGTTCCTATATTGTATGATGTTATGTTCAAATTAGTTGTTTAGATTGCCAGATATAAGCCTGAAAATCTGGTTAAATCTAGTTGAAATTCTAGCTTTTTTGTGATACTGGGAATTGAACTCAGGACTTTGCACTTGCCAGGTAGGCACTTATGCCTGCTGAGCTATCTCCCAAACTCCTACAAAGCTGGTTTAAAAAGAAAAGTTAGGGGCTAGGGGGATAGCTCAGTAGAATAAGCTCTTGCCTGGCAAGTGCAAGGATCTGGGTTCAATCCCTGGTTCTGCAACAACAACAACAACAAAAAAAAAGTTCTAAGAAATTAAAACGAGGAAAAAAAATTTCTTTTTTTTTTCCTTTTTTTTTGGCAGAAGTCAGCAAGCAATACAATTATTCCAAATTGCTCTGCACATTTGCATGCTGTACCTTTCCCCCCTCTTTATTTCTTCCTTTTCGTCACCCCAGGTTTTTCTTCCCATTGAACAGATTCTTTCCTTCTCACAGCATCTTTTGCACCTTTCAGATTTTATTTACTCTTTCAGATTCTTACACTAGGAAGACAATAAGATTGTTTTGCACCTGTGGGTCTGATTTATTTCACATGCCAATACAGCCTATTTCTCATTGCTTTTTTGTTTTGTTTTGTTTTGGTTATGTAGTTGGTACAGAGTCTCACTCTGCAGCTCAGACTCGTAGTGATCCTCCTGTTTTCAGCCTCCTCAGTGCTGAAATTAAAGTGGTGCACCACCACACCGGTCTAGGGGGCAGCTCAGAGCACCCCGGGGTGGGGCTGGTGTGGTATGTGGTGCCAGGGCCAATACAGCCTCTTTCTTTTGCTACTCTTTTTATACAAAATAATTTGTCATCGTTTAACATCATCTTGGAGTGCTAAATGGAGTCTATTGTTTTCCATGGCTTTGACTTGGAGCAAATGGGATCTTTTCTGTAAAAGTAGAAATTGGTCAGTAACTGGCCACAGTAAAATCCAGCTGCAGGGAATGTGGTGCAGATGCCCTCACATCCCAATGTCATGTCCTTGTCCCCACCGTGAGCTGCTGCACATCTGCAACTCTGCCCCGCGGCTCCTGGAGCTGCTGTGCTCACAGGCACAGCACCCTCAGGGCCTGAGTGGCCACCCTTGGGCCCCTTCCAGGACAGCCTATGAAACACCAGAGCCCGGGCCTCGCCTGCAGGCCAACCTATGAAACCAAATGTGCTGAGTTGTACCACCTTGCTCTTGAGCTCTAGGGACAGGTTTGCAGCAACACCCAGCCTACAGGTGAAGAAATTAATCCCCACAGAGGACAGCAGACAAGCAAGACCAAAGCACTAGGAAGGAGTGGACCCAGGAAAGGTTCTCTCACACCCTTCCACTACCTCGCCGTCAGATTTTTGCCCAAGTTTGAAATGAGGACAAGTGAGGTACTCTCAGGGGAGACGTGAATGGACCCAAAAGGTGCAAAGGACTCTCTAGGTACCCCTAATGCCCAAATCTTTGATGCAGACAACTTTCTACAACTCAGACAAACAAACCAGTGCTTTAAATATGTATAGTTTTATTTGGTATCTTTTTATCAATGGGGGAGGGAATGGTGTTTCTGGTTGTGCTATTTTCAGTGCTGTGCTACTTTGATTTCACAGTCAAATAACTCTATTTTTGTTCACTAGGAGATTTTGTCATGTTTGTTTATGACTCCCTCCTCCCCCACTTCGCTGGAGCCCCCAGTTCCCCTCTGTGCCTCCCTTTACAGCCTCCTGGGTCCTGTAACCATGGAGATGGGTCCCTATTGGATGGTCTCTTGCTCTGCTTGGAAGTCAAAGAACCAATCAGGACCTCCCATCCCAGCAATGTGAGAGACAGAGAGCAGAGAGGCCTTGGTGGGAGGAGGGCTTCGAATGGAAGCTTCCTGTAGCTGAGTCAGTGGGAGAGCCAGGTCCCACCCCTCTCCCTACCCTCTGGCACAAGGGGGGCCCAAAGGTGCCTTCAAGAGATGATATAAGGGTAGAGTCAGAGCAAGCACTCTGAGGGCCTTTGTAGACAAGTATGGGCACATCATATTGCTTACTTAACAAGAGCCACCTTCATAGTTATTAAAATGCAGCACCATAAAAGTGGGGTTGGGTGAAGAGATCTGACAGCTTTAATCCTAAGGGAATCAACAGCTGGAAGTGATACATTTCCTGTCCAGGGACCTCCAGTGCAGAAACATGGGCTATGTAGAGCTGGGCTATGCTGCAGAATGTTCGGTTACAGTCCACCAGTGAAGAAAATCCAAGCCACCAAGGCCTGACCTGTGCTGGTCCAGCACGGGGAGAGAGGTGAGATGGAATACCCCCAACCGTTGTGAGACCTAGGCTGAGTCTAGAACTGATGAGGACCCCACCAGGTGGAGAGAAGGAATACTGGAATAAAGAGGTGTTGGGAGTCCACGAAGCTAGGAAATCGGTCAAATGTGTGTAGGTGGGACTAGGCCTCAGTGCCTAAAGCAAACAAGCTACCTCGGTCCTGGATAAACATCCTGTCTGGTTAGTGTCAGCTCTTGGGTCGTTAGGCAGCCTCACATTACTAACTTTGCAGAAGTATAAATAAATGTAGGTTTTGTTGTGCGATGAGCTAGTCTTGCCTATCAGGCAGACCAGCAACCACCTAGCCCGGCTTTTGTCTCCTTGTCTTTCTCTTTCCTGCCGCCATTCCTCCCCTGGAGGAACTGATCACAGTGAGACCAGCGAATCTCTACAAAGAAGGAAGTGAGGGAGGGTGTGCTACCCTCCAGAAAATGCAGGTGGTTCTATTTAGCATGGCTAGAGTCCAGTCTGGGGCATAAGGGGATAGAAAGAAGAAACTGAGGAGGCGGAAGCTGTGGATCTGCATGTGATGGCCCAGCTGGGTACCCAAACATGGCTCCAGCCGCATGGACACAGATGCTCAACAGAGTTTTGCTTTGCCGAGATGTTGGTGCATCATTTCCAATGACGCGGGCTCTGTGGGAACTGGCAGGAGCAGTGGGCTTTTCCCTGAACCTTGAGTTTTGCCCGGGTGCCAATGCCACATATGCCTCTAGGCTCCAAGAGGGTAGAATTGTATCGACGGGCTCAGTATCACATTGTCTAGAACACAGGCTGGGTTAGAAGGAAGACAGGGACAGAGGGAAAGAATGGAGGGGAGGGGCAGTGTCCACGAGGTGATCTTCCCTTCCACTTGACAGTCCTTCCCTGCAGGTGAGATGGCAGCAGTATTGTAATATCTGGCATTCCTCAGTGGAACTGCTCAAGAAGACAACATGTAGAACACTTTACACAGCACCCAGCATGTGACAGAGGCCCAGGGAAGCAACTCTCAAGCTTTGCAAAGCCCAGGACAGAATGAGGAAGTGAGAAACACTTGCAGGGCACTGTATAAATGGTTTGTCCAGAGGTCGACTGCTCTGCCACAAGGTTTATGCATCTTGGTTAAGAAATGTCTTTTTCCAAGGCACAAATGAAACTTTGTCCTATACTGAGAGAACTTTCTAGAAACCAGACCGTGGTCTGAGTGCTGACTACATCAGAGAATATCACAGACCTCACGTCCTAGGGAGAGGATACAGGATGATTAACATGTGTGGAACGTGTAAATATAAGTGATGATTTCTGGGGATGAAGGAAACACAGAAGAGGCAGCTGTGCCAGGGTCACCTCATATGGGGGTCAGGAGAGCAGGACAGGTGGTTGGAAAGGGGCCAAGCACTTGTCAAATGGAGGGATATTATCCTATTGCAAGAGCAGCAGGAAAGGGTGGGTATGTTGGAGTCAGAGAAAGGTCACTGTGGCAGGCTGGAATGCAGGGGTGGTGCATACGTTGAGGGCATGGGCACGGGACAAGTCAGGGCTTTGTAGGACATTCTTACTACTTGGTGGTTGCTTTTTGTCCTAAGCCAAATGAGAAGCCATCCATAGTGTCTATACACCCAAGTGCCACTTGCCTCTCTCAGGTCACCCGGATGCTGAGTGTGGAGTGGACAAGGGCAGTCATGAAGCCAGAAGCCAGTGAGAGCTGGTGATGGATCAGGGTGCTCCAGGGTGCTGGGCAGGTGTGGAGATTGGGAGAACAAGCAGACTCAAGAGAATCAGAATCGATCAATTCAGGTCCAGGTGCCTGGAGAGATGAAGGGATGCCGAACCAGGACGCTGTGATTGTGAGGGCAGAGCCCGTCATCTTCCCATCCTCAGGACCAGAGCACAGATGTGAGGTGCGATCCCTTCTCCCACATCCCAGGACCCACCTCAGCTCCCAAACATGCCATTACTGCCCCTTTCCCAAGAAGAAGGCGTTGTGATAAAAGTAAAACACTCCTTTCATGCTTCTTTAAGAACTATGACATACAAACAAAAGGTTTCTGCGTGCGTGTTCCCCATATTTCAACCTTAACTTGACTCCTCTCTATTCTGTAACTGACACACCCCACCCCCGAGATTCTGCACTAGGTGGTCCCAACTTCTGCAGAAGATTTACTGGAGAGATGCAACGAACGAACATGCTGTTTTTTCAAAATGATTTAATGACCTTTTTGGCATCCCCACGCCTGCTGAAATCTTCCATAATTATGCTCTTTGGCGGCAGAGAGTTCTGTTGATTGGGGGAAGCTGACGTAGATGTCAAGTGTCAATAAATTTGCAATCCATAATCATAACCGCTAGATGCTGGGCAGATTGGGGACAGTGATGTGGTCACAGGCCAGGAAGGGTTGAACTGACCCGATGTCTCGGGCCTTAGCCAAGCAAGACATGACCAGTCTTCCCTCCTCACTAGCTTGTTTTCTCTTCCCCTCTGTCCTACTCTCTGTCCCCATCATAAGCCCCGTCCCTTTCCCTAGATATGAGCATGTGGTGCATTCCTGCCCAAAGTCCTTTCGGTCCTTTTCCATCCAGCACCAGTGATGCCATAAACACAGCCACAGTCCCCCGGTGTCCCCAATAGGCTCAGGTTGGTCTTGCTGGCTAGGTCTGCTTGGCCCCTGCTGGAGACCGAGCATTAGATTTTGTTCTTTTTCTCCTTTGCTCACTTTCCAGCAGCAACATGTTTTATATTGGAAAGGTCTATGTCAGGAATTAGGGAAGACCCTAACATTGGGAGAAACGCCCTAATAAAAATATACCGCCTGTGGGCTTGCACTTTGACAAGCGCAAGAGAAGAAGACACTGGGATTGCTCTGGAGTCATGGACACACGTAATAGAGACATTTGCTTAATGACTCTTCGGGTTCCTTAGCTCACCTTATCAAGCTGTGACCTCTGAGTCTCTAACATCCTAGTTCAAAAATGCAGTCTCCTCTGTCCTCGAGTTAATTTTCAAATTATATATCACTGTAGTGAGGCCCTTGTGTTGAATATTATGAGCCATTTCCACATCCATCTCAAATGAGGAATTCTGGCTGAGCATTAACCATTGCCTACGTTCTCAGTGGGCAGTATGGCATGTACAATCACACCGCTTTCACTGGGAAGAAATGCAGTGCACAAAAAGGGGGGTGCAAAGGGAAGAGAGGATTTTTCAGGAGAGGTATTTTCAAGCTGTTGATCACAAGTCCCCTGGTGTGGGCAGTGACCATCAGAACTCTAGAGGCCCTAAGCTGAGGTCTGGCTAAAGCTAAGCTTTGTCTAAAGGGAAAGTTGCTTGGAGGGTGAAAACTCGTTCTAAAGCTTGGCAGGATCTATGAAAAGGCAATGGGTAGTGGTATTCTGCAGCACTGTGTCTGCCAGTCAAGTGGGTGTGAGGCAGGCACCTGCTTGGGAACATAGGCCCGTGTCATTTCGAGAACATCTCTGCACTGTCACTGCGGAGCACTACAGAGGTACACGGCTCAGGCTGCCTGGGTGGAATCCAAGTGCCCTACTCACTAGTGTGAGAACCTATGTCCTACCTCTGCAGGCCACAGTTTCCTCATCTGCAGAACAAGAGGAACTGTCTGTTCTCAGGGTTTCAGAGAGAAAGATAAAAGAGAAAATCCAAGTAATGCTTTCAGCTCATGGTTCTTAACCCTGGACATGTTTCTTAACACCTGGAGGGCCCATTTATTCTGGAGGGCTGGGTCCCTTGCCCAGAGCGCTAAGCTGAGTAGCTCCAGGAGGGGGCCGGATAATGCAGATTCCTAGCGTGTTACCAGCTGATAACAACGGTGCTGGTCTGGAAGTGATGCTTGGAGACTGTTGCTTTCAGCACAAAGCCTGTCCTGTTGGGAGCACTCCATTCGGTTCACTTCTGTCCTCATTTGGGTCTGACACTTCATTATCATGGCAAAGGTGCACCAACTGTCAAAGGTGAACCTCAATTACCTAACAAAGCTGAGTCCAACCAAGGCGTCTGGTTAATCCAAGTAATTCATGAGAAACAGAGGTGAGGAGAAATGCAGAAATAGGGAGGTTCAAAACTCTTAAGCAAACCAGACGTGGCCTAGAACCTTCTATGCCCACTGAGACCACTTACAGGGGTGGGTAACATAGGCCAGGTTATTTCCACAGCATCAAGAGGAGTATCTCCTCTGGAGTACCCTGAGTGGTTGTCAAGGAAGTAGCTCCACCTCCTGACTCCACCTACTATCTTCCTTAATTCTGAAGAGATTGCCATACAATTATGTTGGAAGCCATATTTTAAACTGTTGGACATGTTATCTCTAAACTATGTTTATCAGAATCTCTTGTTTACTGTTGGCTGCAAACCAAGACAAACTTGGCTAAGTAACACATTGAATTTATCAGTTCATGCAAGAATAGAGTCAACTTAAGGTAGAGGCATCCTGGCTTCAAAAGATAGCTGCCATGCTACTTTGACCTGTCTTCATCTCAGCTTGGCTTTCCACTGGTTGGCCTCATGCTTGGGCAATGGGCAAGAACGCATGGGGCAGCTCTGGGTTTGCATGCACCCGGTTAGGAGTTCCTGCAGGAAAGACAGCCTACTTCCCTATGGTGCCAGGCACACCGAACTCAAGTCTGACAGTCTGTGGGGGCACAGATATTGAAGCGATGCCCTTGGCTGGGATAATGGGATGCTGCCTTCAGCCTGCATTTGACTGTTCCCATGGAAACAGGTTAGCATCTGGGACAGAGCTAGGTGTGCTCAAAGGGGCTATGATGCTATGATGGCCGCGTGCTTCGACGGGAAATGACCCTGAACCCACCTCATCTTGGACGAGTGGACCACGGCCAGCTTCTCACTCTTAGGACATCTGCCCATGCTTCTGTTTCTAAAATGACTGGTAAGGCCACTATGGTGACGGCACCCTGGCTTAGGCTCCACGCGCCCTCCTATTGGTCTCACCTAAGTTGTTGCCCTCCGTTTTGTCACCGAGTGCTCCAGGGTGGAGCTCCATGATGCTGCCCCTGATTTTCTTCCTCCACATTGCTTTGCTGCAGCCGTGTCACTTGGAGAGCACCCTTACTGTCACCAAGATTGACACAATAGCCACGTTTGGGTCTCTCCAGCTCCACCTGGCCCACTGCCCCAGTCTGTCAGTATATACTGACAGTTTAAAAGTCGCAATGCAAAGCCTGTATGCTGGCAAGCAGAGCTGCTATTCCATGGTTTGTTTGGTTTTCTTTCTACCTCAGGTGTTTTGAGTGCAGTCTTTCTGAGCTGTGTGTTAATCATTCACATCTTCTAAATCTCACCGCAAGCCTCATCACTGTTAAGGGCTCTTCCCTGGACACCCTACCTAAATCAGAAATCATTGGACTTTTCCCGAGAAGCACCAGGCGGTAAATATTCCCAGCATTTCAGCCACATGACCTTGTCCTAACTCTCCTATTTACCTTTGGAGCAGCCAGATCCTACAGAGGTGAAGGAAAGTGGCCCAGGTTCCAGTAAAATGTGATGTCACTGGACACAGAAATTTAATTTTCTTATGTCATAAAATACCATTCTTTTAGTTTCTGGGGGGGTCTCACTATGAAGTTCAGCCTGGTCTCAAACTCACAACAATTCTCCTGCCTCAGCCTCCTCAGTGCTGGAATTACAAGTACGTACAACCATGCCCCAGCCTTCTAATCATTTAAAAATGCAAAAACTATCCTTAAGTTTATGGTCTTTACAGAAATGATGGCAGGCTAGATTGGACTCACCCCAAGCAATCCAGGTCTCTCGTGTCTCTCTCAACATCTTTTCTGCTTGCTTCCTTTATACATTTTATAGCTTATATTTCTGTTCTTTCTTATGCCTGGCACTGTACTAGGCTCCAAGAATACAGCAGTAAGCAGAACAAGGCTTCCTGTCCCAACAGGGACCCTGTGCTCTAACTGGAAGGGAAAGACAAGGGGGGACAAGTAGATAAGATAATTTCAGGTCCCACCCAGGAAATAAAGGATTAGGGTCTGCATAACAATTGTGCCAGTTTACTTTAATTGTTCCAGGAAGACCTCCTTGAGGCAGTCTATCCTGAAATATATCACAAGGGGGATTGGGACAGAAATGGCAAGTGCAAAGGCCCTGGGGCAAGTAAGAGCCAGCAGAAACCCAAAGAAGTCCCATGTTGAACTTGTACGACAGCAAGGGCAAAATGAGCCCAGGCCCAATTGTATAAGAAACAGTGCTTAGATATATTTTTTTCAATACCCTGAAGGATTTCAGACAGGGAAGGGGCACTGCCCAGCTGGTGTTTCTACAAGTGATTCTGCCTGATGCTTGCAAAACCATCCCAGCTGTGGGCTGTGTGCATGTGAATGTGCCACTTCCTACCAGGAAGCCCCTTGAGCACTTCACATTGACCCCTGCGCATACCACGTGCTCTGCAAAGACTCCACAAGATGAATTCATTCCCAGAAGCCAGCAATGGAACAGCCACTAAACGTGGCTTGCATATGAAATAGGGGCCCATGGCCTGAGATGAAGGATTCCAGAAGAGCTTAGGTCTCCCGGCACCCTCTAAAGGGAGCCCCGAGCAGGATGAATGCATCCACCTGAGTGAGGGGGGCCTCACAAATCTCAGATGCAAACTATGTCCAGCAGCGGCCACGGCAGCCCTGGGTGCAGAAACAGGAAGAGGGAGGCCTCTGTCCTCATGGAGCTTCCGAGCTGGTCTCTGATGACGGTGCAGACAACAGCCGGCACAGTAGCCTTATATCTATGCTGTAAGTGCAAAAATGCAGCCACAGAGACAGGGACCGGGCAGGCTGCCTTATAGTAGGTGGCCAGGAGAGTCCCTGATGGGGAGGGGACATTCCTGCTGAGACCTGAGAAAGGTCCAACAGCGCAGGGCAGAGCGCTTCTGTCTTTTTGCTTCTTTAAACCTCCGTACCCGGCCCCCTGCTCATTTCACAGACGGCGAGGCGAGGTGTACGGGGAAGCGGCTCACCCAGGGCTTGCAGATGTGGGATGACAGGAAAGAATACCCAAAGCCAGACAGACAGAGGCACCCTGTGTCCCTGGAGGGAGGGTTTCCCACAAGCAGGGGGGCAGGGGCCCGAGTTCTGAGGAGCAAACAGGAGTCTCTGCTCAGCTGTTTCCTACTGATGTCTCCAGAAAGCACAAAGATTCGAGTGGCTTCTGGGAGGGGTAGGAGGGAGGTTGCGTGTAGGAACGGCAGAGGAGGGCTGGCAGGCCCCAGGGCTCTGTGAAGTGGCCTGGCTGGCCAAACGCCCCGGGGCTGAGCCTTCCACTTCCTCCTCCTCTTCTTCCTTCATTCGCGAGCGCTTCGCCCCCTCTGACAACCCGCAGCGTGCCGCTCCGGCTCGCAGAGAACCGAGCCTGCCTGTGAAGCGTGGCTTCTCAGATGCTGGCCCGCCGCTTCCGTCTTAGTCCCACATGCCCATCTTTTTCAATCTAATGAACTCCAACCATCAGGGCAACTTAAGTTCGGCTGTCTGTTCGTGCATAGTTAATATTAAAAATGTACTAACAGTGTGGCTGAGAAATCAAATTATGCACATAAATATGCTGGCATAGCAGAGGCGGCGGCAGAAGCTGGAGTTAGCAACACTGATGCCAGTTCACATTTGCAAATCTCCCGTCAATCTGTCATTAAACATGTTATCAAATGATGATAAGTGTATGCCACTCGCTTGCATTGGTGAGCCGATTCCCGATGTTGATGCGCATTAATGGGATAATACGCATTAACGTAGTTGTGCTTCGATGAACACAAAACATTTTTTATCTGTCTCCATGTGTTTCCCCTTGCGGCCCCCCAGTAAGTGTTCTGTGTTATCAAATTGCCAAAAAAAAAAAAGAAAGAAAAAAAGAAAGAAAGAAAACATATTACTTTTAATTAGCAAAGCTTGGTGGAATCGTTTCAGCCCCCTCCCCACAATTCCTGAGTGCCTGCAAGAGAGAAAAAAGAGGCAGAGAGAGCAAGAGAGACGGAGAATCTACTGTCTTCTTTCAGTAAAACGATTAATGTCAGCAACTCAGAACCTGGCAATTACGCGCCGTCTTAATGCACTGGCCTTTCATCTGGGGCCCTCGCTCTTGGCAGGCCTGATGGCTCCGGTGCACTGATACGAAAGGCAGCGGAGGAAATGATCCCAGACATGCCGGGTCTCCCACAGCACCCGCCCTGCACATCAGGCCCGGCTGGCCAGTCCAACGCCATTCAGCAGGTCTAGGGAGAGGGGAGATGCATGGTGGCCCCAGGCAGCACCCAGACTTCTGGGTGTCACTGTGCTGAGCACACAGACGCGCTAGCCCGACAAGGCGAGAATGGCAGTGCGGAACAGCTCGAGGTCCTCTCCTGACTCATCCGGTGCCCACTAAGGCTCGAGAACTCTGACCGCAGGAAGCAGGGCACAGCCAGAGGTCCGCAGCCCGGAGGTGTGCGATGTGATTGGATTGAGGTCCATCAGAACACAGAGGAAATTCAGAAAGCAATAAACATATGTCCGCACCCTAGTGGGTATTTTTGGCAAACTCTGAGTCAGTTTGACATTTGGAACTGACCCGCTGAGTTTGCAAAGCAATGTTCTGCCTCGTGGAGATTATAGTTCTTCCTAGGAGAGCTGCCAGGGCACCTCTGAGGTTTGGTTGTCCATTCATTTAACAAAAATATATTGCAGTTAGCCAGTTACACTTGTAAGTGCAGCTACCTAGAAGGTTCAGGCAGGAGGATCACAAGTTCAAGCCTGGGCAATTTAGCAAGACCCTCCTTCAAAAATGTCTTACGGTTCTGGATCATAGTACCATATTCCCTGGACTCAAGCTATAGTACTGCAGAAAGAAGGGAGAGAGGGGATAGGGGGAAAAAGAGAAGAGGGGAAAAAAAGAGAAAAGAATAAACAACACTGGGTTAAGGATATAGCTCAGTGGCACAAGTGCCTGCCTGGCAAGCGCAAGGTCCTGAGTTCAATTCCTGGTACCAAATTTTTAAGAGAAAAGAAATGCATGACACCCACTTTGTCGAGGAATGCCACAGGCTCAGGACCAGATGGACTCAGGCTTGCCCTCATGAAGTGCTACTCCGTGGTAATTACCTGACTTCCCAGTGGAAAGTGAATGGAGGTGACAGAGTACAGTTTCTGCAGCCCTTCCTTCTCAGACTTGGCAAAATGTGTTCTTTACCATTTATCATGCCCAGAGGTTATTGTGCCTGGCCTTCCTGGATTCTTGTTTACATGTGTTTTAAAATTAACATTGACTTCTTGCCATTTGCGTTTGTTACTAAGTGGGGTGAGCAGCTTATTAATGATTAGAATTATTGTTGCTATTATGAATGCGCTAATTAAAAGAAAACTCTGTCACAGTTTCATGAGGCAAGCACAAGACTGCAGTTAGAGACATCAAAGCTGAAGGCATGGAGAGAAAAGTATGGAGTAATAAAATAAAAAAAAAGAGCTCAGGAGAAGTGAAAGAGCCGCCCGGGTGCCTGTCATCCTCCTTCGAGGGTCATTGCTTGGGGTCTTTTCCTGAGCAAGGGGATGAAGAAAGCCCACATGCCTATACTCAGACCCACTGCATTTCTCCTTTCCTTGCGTGGATGTGGAAATGGCAACCTCGCTGAGTCTGGGGTCCTGAGGACATAGAGGAAGCAGGATCATCCAACAGCTTCACTCAGATTTGTCACACTTTTTTTTTTCCAGTACCGGGGATTGAACTCAGGACCTTGCGCTCACCAGGCAAGCGCTTATTGTACTGAGTTATCTGCCCCAGCCCTTGTCTCACTTCTGAGATGAGTAGCAGACCTTTTACCTGGGCAACAAGGGTGGTAAGGTGACCATGGCACCATCCCTTCCCAGGCAAGACAGGGCAGTGGGGGCCAAGGGAGGGGCATGAGGGCACCACCCCAGGGTGCAGGCACAGGGGTGCCGTGACAGGACAACACAGACGTGCACAAGCAGGACTGTCTGCCTCACCACTGGGGCTCAGGCAGTTGGGCCATTTCTTCACTGCATGCATAAGTGCATAGCAAGCACCTCCAGTCTACTGAACTTTGTCAAGGAGAACGAAGGAGATAGAACAACTAAGGTTTGTATTTATTGGGAAAATCATGCAGCCTTTTTCTCTGTTCCCTGCTGGTCTCATCTCTTGCTAGTCTTTCCTGCTTGACCTTGGTCTCCGTCAGAACAGCCATGGCAGATGCCAGGATTCAGCTCAGGATATGGACCATACATACTGGGCACTGCCATGTGGGTGCCTCCCTGCCCAGGAATTGCCGTTCCCATGAGAGTCATGGGAAGCTGACTGCAGTCCAGGTGCAGTGGAGGTAGCCTGTGCTGCGCACCCCAAGGCAGACCAAGAGTCCAGAGGCTTGCACTGAGCTCTGGATTTCTTTTCCTCCTGACATTATCCCTTTGTAGTAATATCACCTTGTCAACAAATAAAATTCAAGGTGGATAAAATTCAAGGTGGATGAAAGGAGGAGTTTTAGAAGTTAATATTTTTCTCACTTAACCTGAATTACTCAACTTGAACCTTTAAAACTTTTAATGACTCCCAGCTTTCTCTTTCCTCCAAGAGTATTTCAAAATAGAAAACTTTTATATTCCAAGGAAATATCTGTCAAACATTCTCCCTTCATTTGGCAGGGCGGTGGGCAGTCTTCAAGCTGATTTCTATGTGATTGCTGCATAGTTCCACTGAGCCCGCACCAGCAAGCTCTCCTTAGGAAGGACGGAGACTTCCAACGTAACAGTGTAGCTTGAAACACATTTGTAGCTTTCTCCTGATGTCCCCAACCAGTAACTGACTGGTTAGATTTATTTTAATAGAAATCATCTGGTTTCCATACCCATGTGTTTACCACAGTTTTAGGAAACCAGTGATCTTAGTATCATGGCATGGCACAGCACAGCATAGCATAGTATAGTCTAACAGCAGAACCACACTCTTGTTTGCTTAATATTTATGAGGTGCCTACTACAGCCAGACCCTGGAAGATTCTAGAAATTTAGCAGTGAACAAATGGACAGTGCCCTCTTCTCAAGGAACTGATATTTTAGTGAAGACAGATCATATGTAAATAAAATATAAATTTTCAGACACTAATAAATCATGAAAATGAAGAAAGGGAGAGCTATAAGGAGAAAGGCTCTTTGAGAAAAGCTGCATACGGAGAGCTTGTCCGCGAAAGCACATCTGAGCCGAGACCAGAACGAATGTAAAGGGAAGCCGCACAGATAACTGGGAAGCTGGAGCAGGCCAGCTTGAATGCTCAAGCAGCTGCTGCAGCCGTAAGAGGGACAGTACCAAGAGCAAAGAGTTGTTGAAAATGGGAATAATTAGAAAGGTTGCAAAAGTCACAAAGACCATTCATGACAGGCAGGGAATCACAATACAGTGAATTTCCTACATTGCTATTTTTCAAATGATAACTCTAATTTGTTACCTTCTAGAAATTCCATAAAGGATCACAAATGGCCTGAGAATGAGGTTTAGCAGTTTTTAATTTTAGAGATTAGTTGCTGATACTTAAAAAATTAGGTAAACTTTAAAATCTAGATTTTGTGGTCCTCTTAAAAATCAGTCAAGGACTGGGATAGGGAGATAACTTGGAATCTGAGTGCCTGCCTGGAACTGAGTTCGACCTCCAGTACTGCGTGCTCTGCCGGTCCTGGAACTGCAGTTGCACGATGCTGGCCGAGATGGGACATGGTGGTGCACACCTGTAATCCCAGCACTGGAGAGGCTAAGACAGGAGCATCACTACAAGGCCAAGCTGTGTAGTAAGATTCTATATCAAAAAAAATTGGTCAAGGGTAGTTCTACATTCCCACATGGAACTGGCCAGAGCTCAGGTCATCCTCTCCCTCTTTGCGCTGGACTTGCTGTCTCCGGTTTACACCGCCTATATCACTCCCTGCTTTACCCAAGCCCACTGCGCTGGTTCAGGTATTTTTAGTAGGCACTGGAATTTGTAAGCGCAGCTCCACGGATTTATATCATTAACACTGACCATGATTACTGGTGGATTTCTGATCATTCAAACCTTATTGTACATTTGTCACTAAGTAGAAAAGTCCTCTGCATCAAGACCTAGCTGCCGTTTTCTTTAATTTCACGTTATGAGAAGGCAGTGTGCTAGAAACCAGGTTCAAAGCTAAACGCTATAGGAGCTCAGTGTGTACTGGGGAACAAAACTATGATTATAGTAATATCCTGTATATATTAAAAACACATTTAATATAATCAAACACCTGACACCTGCTTCATCTAGAAAAGAGGTGGGTTGGTTTTATTGTAGGCATATATGCAAAGAAGTACTGTGCATGAGTAGATTGGCCCTTGGAAAGAAGGTAGCTGGGGTCAAAGCTGAGACTGGAGCTATGGTCTGCTGATCAAAACCTCCAAAGGACTACCCTATGTCCGGGCTCTGGAAACCCAGCCCACGTCAGGCCACCAGTTTACTATGTCTGTCCCTTCTTTTTTCCTACCATGAAAGCTGAGAGAGGTTGCAGCAGAGATTGTGTGGTCTACAGCATCGACAGCACGTCTTCTGTCTGGCCCCTAAATATCGCCCAGCCTTTGCCCCACATGGTTGATGCATGTTTCAGTAGGGACAACAGAATGACACCAAGCCACATCACCCTATCCCCTCCAGAACCTGAAAACTGAAAGAAAGGTCACCCATCCATGGAGAGGAAACCTGCTCAGTCTAAAGAACACTGGTTAGAATTATTCAGAGAAAAATAGGGGACTTAGGATTCCCAGATACAGGTTACAGAATGTTTACCAGCCAACAACAAAAAAAAAAAGCTCACTAAATATTATTATATGGGCTCATATAATAACCACTCAGCAGTGTTAAGAATGAAATCGGAGGCTATGCTTGCTGGAGTTGTATCTAGATTGAAGCTGGTACTGTACCAATAGAGCCCGCTGCCCTGCCCAGGACGCATATTCCACTCTCCCGTGAGAAACTCTGAAGGGCAACTGGCTTTCACCCATGCCACACATCTGTACCCTTACATCACACCCACCTGGGTCAACATCCTGTCAAAATGCTCACCAAGAGTCACTCATTTCTGCCTTGACAAACCTTCTCTTCTTTCGATCAAGCTTTTGACTGGTGAAACTGCAGACTGTTATTAATTGCTGAGGATGAAACAATGTGAATGACCCATGTCAGGGTAGTGTTCCTTAAGAAAAGGAGTGGATTTGCAACTTTGTCAAGGTGAGAATTGTCCATGGGAAAAGGCATCTCTAGCCTCTGGGCATGGAGTGACCTGTGGTGGGAAAAACCTTTCCTCTTCATGTTCCTGGTGATTGCTGGCAACAGAGGCTCTGGTGTAGGTGTCTAGGGGAACAGCACGGTCAAGGTCTCGTGCTAAGGGTGAGAAACTGCAACTCCGCTGCCTGCTAAGCCTCACACTGACATGGTGAAGACTAACTCTGGGGTGACCCCCAAGTCTCCCCCTCAGCATGGAAGACCCTGAGAGTCAGTCAGGAGCATGTCTGCGCCCAGCAGTAGAGCAATCATAGTAGCCGCGGCAGCTTTGCCAAAGCTCTTTCTTGGGTCCATCTGAGGTCCCTGGCCAGCAAACTCACAGAGGCCTCCTTTTGACTGGAACAAGCTTTCCCATGCAGCATGCATATCCACAGCAGCGATGCCCCACAGCAGCGATGCCCCCAAGCCTAGGATGTGGCTAGGTGTGGAAACTTTGCCCTGTGCTCGACTCCAAAATCTTAACTCTTCAGTGCCCTTAACAGACCTAGTGTGGTCATTGTCACAGTCAGACTGTATCTCAGAAAGTCGCTGTAACTTGGCTGAGATCACATAGCCAATAGGTGGCAGAACTGAGATGAAACACATATATGTGGCATGACATCCTTCTGCCGTGCCCCTGGGCACGTGGGACAGTGAGGGGCATCCCTGGTTTGTGACTCATTCTCATCCGTGGTCCATCCATGATGAGCACATGGATTAGGGAGCTGGGTGATTAATTGGTATAAATACCTCCCTCAAGCAAGACGAAGGCCTGGAGCCATCTCCACCCTGGTCTTGCCCACAGTGTCCAGCAGGACCACCGCTCACTTCTGCATCATTTCTCTACTGATCTCCTGCACCTTGCAGGTAACAAGAGGTTGATCACAGTCCTGGAAGGTATCTGGAATGAATAAGCATTATTGAGGAATGGGAGGCACCAAACAGCCTGGGTTGGGGGCTTTCCTACAAGCAGCAGGAATGTGTCTTGCAGTGTGCTTATAGTGAGAGAAAAACCACGGCCCGATCTGCAGCATTTGCCGATGTCTGCAGTCTAAGTGCTCACACTGTGGATGGAATGCACAGGGCTGGGGCTTCCGTAAGCTCTTGTAGGCAAGGGCTCGCCAGTCCCTGAGCCACACAGAATGCAGAGGTTGCTTCTGTCATGCCTTCCCAGGACCTGGCTCAAGGTGGGCAACTGCCTTGAAGTTGGCCAGGAGAATTAGAGACAAAACATGGGGGAGCGGTTAGCGCCACACCTGGCACTGTAGTCGCTGTGTGCTGAGTGTCACTCTTAGCTAGATTCTGTTAGGATCCTGATGTCTTGTGACTCAATTTCCTTATCTTAGAAGTCATTGTAAGATAGTTTTCCCACCTCCTCGCTCAGGATAATTGGGATGATCCAGTGAGATCATCTACGTGAACTGCTTTGGAAAGTTACAGGCTTTTTTGTTTTTTAAACAAAAAAAATGTTTTATTAAAGTCAACTCAAAACTCAGAATAAATTTTAGCTAAGCAAAAGTCACAGAACTGAGTCATGTTTTTTAGCTGCTCTGTCGTCATTTTTCCTGAGCTTTTGGGTTCTTCTAACTTCCTGACATTAACTCCCATTTAAGTCATTTAATTGCCAGAAAACTCCACAGCTCAGTAAAAATTTCAGCCCATCAAGAGATTCAGAGAGTAGTTTTGGTTTAAGTCTTTTTGATCTTTTACTCCTCAATCCCCTAATCCTTTTTGTGAGGAATCCTCAATAATCCCCGTTTTTAGTTCTTATGTCTCAAAAGCAGGATTTCCATCACATCTGAAAGGTGAAGACAGGAGAAAGCCTTCCGGCCACTTCCTGTGCTGGAAGCTCCCACGGGGCTTCCATTCTCTTAGATTCGCCAGGCCTTCTGCTCAGCCCACCTTGTGATCTTAGAAGAATGTAGTGTTTAAGAACATCATGTTAATGTTTTCCATTTACTACACTTCTGCTACATTACTGGATTTTGGCTGTGTCCTCCTCCCCTCCATTTACAACTAGCAGTGCTTGACTAAAACTTCAACAACCCCAATTTTTGGATTGACACTAACTGGTCACAACAGTCATTTCCATTCACAGGCACCTTGAGGCCCCTGGGTTGCAGGATAGAGCCATGGTGACAAATTTGTGAGCAGCAGTCCAGAATCCTAGGGTCCAAATCCCAACTTGCAGCCTGCCGGATATCAGTTCTAAGCTAGACTGTGTTTCTTGCATAAAAAGCAAGGATAATAAGACTTATCACAAGAGGTACATAAGGTAGTTCAACATATACAGTACATATTTAAATCACTTTATGCAATTTTATAGATGATACGTAAACAAGATATATTGCCTATTATCTCCTTAAGGCCCAGATAACAGTACATCCCTGATTCCATTCCTGTGAGGCTCATGCCCTTGGCCATGTCTGCTCACCCCTTTTAGGGTTCTGTACTCATCATAAGCACTTTTAGTCTAAATGGAAATAGCATCGCTCAACAACAACCATAACAAGCCAGGCATGGTGGCGCAGGCCTGTAATCCCAGCACTCGGGAGGCTGAGGCAGGAGGATTGTTGTGAGTTCGAGACCAGCCTGAGCTACAAAATGAGCTTAAGGCCAGCCTGAACTGCATAGTGAGACCCTGTCTCAAAAAGACAAAAAAAAAAAAAAAAAAAAAAAAAAAAAAAAAAAAAAAAAAAAAAAAACCATAACAAAAAGGGAGATAACAGCCAAAACTAGACAACAAAATAATGCTTCTACAGTCAGATCTTGACGCTTTTGTACGTCTTAGAGCTGAAATCTGCTTATTATTAGTATTATTACTACTACTATTATTATTATTACACCAGGAAGCTAGGAAGTATTACTGCTATGTTAAAACGTTAAATTTGGGGCGGCCGGGGAGATGGCTCAGTGGAATAAGCACTTCCCTGGCAAGCGCAAGGGCCTGAGTTCAATCCCTGGTTCTGCAAATAAATAAATAAATAAATAAATAAATAAATAAATAAATAAATAAATAAATAAAACCTTAAACTTGGACTTGAACTGAGACTTCCTTCTTAGAGAATTATAAGAAAATGTAAAGCAGCAACCTTTCACTTGGTAGCTGTGAGATTTTTTTATTACTACTGTTGCTGGATCTATATGCCTCTGCAAGTTTCTTGTTTATATCCAATAGCCTGGCTCCATGCTTTAGCTGAGGTAGAGTGGAAGGACCACCTGGGTCTGTGACAACTGATAAAGAAACCTAGGCAGTTGGATGCATATTATTGCTTCCCTCTCGGCCTTCGTTGTTGTTATCTAGCTGTTCTGTCTCCAGTTTTTCTAAATGGTAGGTTTTCTTCATAAATGGTTAAGATCTAGGCCTGGAATTCCGTCTCCCCTGCAGTCAAAAGCACAACGTCTCGCTGGAGAATGTGCAGTGTCCTCTCAGTCTGCCAGCACTGAGCTGCCTACCTCTGATGCACGGGGAAGCCCCAATGTCGCGTGTGTTAGAGTACGGGGATCACGCACTTGGGGTGCTCCGATGTTCACTATTCGGAGATTGCACTCAGTCGTACAGCATGTTCACCCATGTGCAGGCTCCCGACAGCCCAAGGACTTCAGAGTGAACCCCTTCAGTGGAAGCCTCCTCCGGGCTACCTCAGTCCGAGCCCTGAGATTAGTCCAAAGTGTTGATAAGAGCAGCGGCTCCAGAAATGCCTCCTGGCCAGTCCTTCCCCTCCTGAAGCCTTTGTGTTTCTGTTAAAACACAGGCTTGAAATATCTTTGTTCTTTATCACAACTCCAGTTTGTTCTGTTCCTTCTTGATCTGAGGTCAAAACCATCTTCCTAGAAACTCCCTGATATCTGTGGTCCAAGGTTGAGGTTAGAGTGACACAAACTAAAAACTACATCTCCTATCTTTCCCCATTTTGCATAGTCACTGACACTTCTCGTGTAAGCTTTTTTTTTTTTTCCCAAGCAAAGACACAGATGAAATCAAGTTTGGAGATTTCTACAAGTGCGGGGAGCCCACCACAAAATACACCTCAGTTTCTCATGCAGATAAGAACAATGAATAAACAATGAAGGGAATGATTTTTCCTGAAGCAAAGCCAGGGCCTTTTATTTCTAATCCGTTTACCCCTGACAACTCTGAGATACAGAACTGCATATGGTATTGAAAGTCACCCGTGGCACCGTGTCCCGGTCACCTATTGATCTGGCTACACTGTCAAGTTATATCGTCCTACCCAAGAGTTATCATCTTCCTCTAATCTTTTCCAACTATAGAAAGCTTCAGATACCTTGAGAAATAGCAATGGGAACAATGTCAGGAAATAAATTCACTACTAGTGATAAAGCTTCAGAAACTTTAAGGGAAATTAATTCAGTGGGAGAAGCCATAGAGTCCTGATATGATTTCTGATCGATCACCCACTGTATTATCCTGGGTGAGTCGTTACTGAGAGGGAGCCCCGCAATTAAGAATCGCACTTCCTGAGTCCCAGTACATTGCTGTGAATCTAGGTTCCATCCTTTATGGACTCCATGACCTTGAGCAAGAGGCGACTTGTCTACATTCCAGTCTGCTAATGTCTACTTCCTAAGGCTATTGTGAGAATAAAATCCTGTGGTGGGGTCCATACCTAACACACTGTAACACTAAATCAAATGTTGTTTGCAATATTACGTGTCCTATTGGAATATTCCTCGATCCTGGATGGTTGGCTGCAGAATTTATTGGTCTGCTACATATATCAGAGAATTGGTTGTGAAATTATAGCAAATGTTGAGCCACACTCTTGTCTTTTCCAACAAGGTTACCAGGAGGGAACATAGTCTCATTGAGGCCCACTTAGATGGCTAGGGCCTGGGTCCTGGTTCTCCAACTCCTTTCCATCCCCTATCTGTCACCAGTGACCCTCTTCCTTTGGGGAGTCATAGTTGGTTCCAAGTCTGTAACTTCACTCTTTGTTTTTCCTTCAAAGAGCCTGCATATGTTCAATTAAGCAAATACTTTTTTGAGAATTCACCATATGCCAGCCATTCTGCTGTACTGTGGACATTGACAGGAACCAAGAGAAGCCTTCAAGATCCCTACGTTCTAGAGGGAAAGAGCAGGCAAGAGGAAAGGGAGAGAAATACACAAGCCCACACACAGAGCAGTGCTGTGGAGGATGTCAGGGATGGTGCTGGGACCAAGAAGCAAAGGATCTTGGGCAGCATCTGTATCAGTGGACTAGAGGGATACAGCATCATTGGGGAAGTCTTTACTCAAGAGCTGACCCTTGTAAGTGCAACGCAGATGGTTAGAAAGAACAGGTGTGGGAGACCTGGAGAAAGAGGGTTCTAGCCAGGGCAAAAGTAAGTCTCTTGCTCGAGAATAGGACTGGCTTCTTGGAAAATCAGAGAGTGGCCAGAGCAATGGGAAGCAGGGGTGCCGTCAGACAACAGCACTGTCATGGCTGTCAAAAGGAAAGCACGGGGAAGCTGAGGGAGAGGTGCGAGCAAAGATGGGGCGTCTCGCTCACCCTTTGAAAAAGTCCATCAGGGTGCCACAGAGAAAGGAGAGCAATAGCAGGAGGCAGCTGGAATGTAACCCACACACACACAGGATCAAGATTATATGTTAGCCCTTTAAAAAGGATTGGTCATGGGCCAACAAAATAGCTCAGTGTTCTAAAGCACCCTTATAGGCAAGCTGAGGCAAGCACAGGAACCGGTACCACATGCCACACCAGCCCCACCCTCAAGGTGTGCTGAGCTGACCACACACACACACACACACACGGATTGGTCAATAGTCTCAACCTCGTTGATCTCAATTTAGAGGCTGCTCTGACATGGTAGGAGTACTTCTGTCAAGGTATGAGCCTGCGTGTCCCAAAAGAGTTGATGGGAGTCATTTTATTGTTATTATTATTAATTTCAGTTGGCCTGCAGATAAGACTCTCAGTCTCCCAGCACCTGGGAACTGCACACACATGAGCCAGTGGTTACTGAATCCTAGAGCAGGACAAGCCTGGAGCCTGAGAGTCATCATATTCCTGGGCAAGCCCCCAAGTTAGGAGCTGATGGATGGCCCACTGGACCCCATCTGTTCCATAAAAGAGAGACGCTACACCCTGTTTTATGGCAGAACCGGAATGTCTGGACACACCAGTCAAGCTAACAAGGTCAAGCAAGAATGGAAACAGCTAACTGGATAATTAATCAGATCACTGGAATCCACTGCCCCCAAGATTTACATAAAATAATACGAACTGCCAATTTTTCTTTAAAGTATGACTGATTACCTGACCACTTCATGTCATGTCAATTTTGTCCTTTTGTTTTGCCTAAGTATGTGTTCTTATTTTTTTAGCTCAAGCATAACTGTTCTTTCTACTTAGTCATTTTGCTGTTTGGTGTTGGCTTTAGTGTTTGTTTGTAATTCTAAGTCTAACCAATTATTCTCCACCCCAATTTTGCCTTCTTGATTCTCCCAGTGGCTAAATAATTAGTCAATATTGCTTCACCATCCGAAGTACGGAGTCCAGGGGAGAAATGGCTGCTGGCCTTTGCTCCAGCCCAGCAAGCCCTCTCTCAAGTCTAAAATTTGAATTTTGGTCACATGTCCCTACTTGCTGATGAAGAATTTAATTAGGTGACTACAGTTTGGAAATTCATACTTGGGCAATTCATTTGTGCACCGTATTTCCCAAGTTCCAGGGGACGCGCCCTTCTAAACATTATTCAAAGCCCATCAAAGCATGACATATTGCCTGATGCAATAGCGCATTTTTATTCTTTAAAACCTAATCTTAAAAAGTAAAATAAAATAAAAAAAAAACTTGAGCACTCCCCCCTCTCCCAGGGCTTATCTGTTTTTCTTCCCTCATGCTGTTAAAGCTGATTCTCTGCCAGGAGCGTACTGCTGTAACTAAGCCATCGCACAAAGGCATGCCAAAGACACTCGCGAACAAAGTGTTTATTTCGCTCGACAACAGAGCCAGCAATTTTCAGATTTTCTTAACAGCAGCCCCCAATGAACCCTGGCTACCTGCTTCAGCAACTTCCCACTGGCACTCGCATTTCGGGAGAGGCAGTGGCACTGCCTCACAGTGATCTGTAAGGAGGGGTGGGAAATCGAAGCAAGTGTCGACCCCAGGATGTGCTCCTGAGGCTTCCAAGACAGCCCCATTCAGAGTCTGCAGGCTCTCGAACACTTACATCTCAGTGCAAGCGTTTTAAGGTCACCAGGATCATAAAGTCACTCAGGATACCTCGTTCTGTTCTGCTCAAGCTCCTTCACATTTCCCGGCCTGATGGCAGTTACTCAAACTTCTTTTTTTTTTTTTTTCTCAAACTTCTTGAGACCGGCAGCTTCCAGCATTCACCTGGAAGAGATTTTCTTGACAGAGGACTTGAAGTTGCTAATGTCTTCTTTCCTTTCTTCCTCTCCCTTCTTATTTAATTTGAAACTTAGAATTAGCAAGCATAAGGCACTGCAGGCCTTCCTCCCTCCCAGTCACCTTTTTCTTGCATCTACCCGTGTCAGCATGGCTCTTTGCAAGAGTAAACCTGACTTGTGTGGGTCAGCTGTCCGGCCGGGAGCTCTGAGGTCAGCTCTGCTTTGCCCAGCAAACCGCTGACACCATAGGGCTTTGCCTAAATCTCCTTGGGGCTTTGGAGAGAAAATAGGGAGGTTAAAGGAGGTCAGGATGAATCCTTCATTCCCTTTTATCCCAGGGAAAGGAGCAGTGCACTTATTTTTGTGGATTAAGCTGCTACTAGGCCAGGAGGAAATGTAGACAGCGAAATAACTATCAGGAACAATGTGATACCTAAGAAAGAACAAGCCCTTCGAAATCCACAAGACAGAAATTCAGATTTTGTCTTTCTCAGTGATTCTCAGACATCGCAAGCAGGCCACTTGCCTTCTCTGGTCTCTCCCTCACACATAAAATGAAGACTCTAAAAAACTACAGCCCCTACCTGTTTGCCAGGAAAACTGAAGATTTCCTAATGGTATTCTCAGGATGTGGCAAAATCTCAAAATATGTTCATCTCTGCCCATCCCTCAAGTCAAATGAAGCCTTGAATATTTATGCAGGAAGAGAGCCTCACCCCAGCGCCACGGAGCAAGGCAGTGACGGAAGCGCAGACGAGCCCCCGCAGGGCTCTCTGTTCTCCGCTCCCCGGGTGCCCTGTTTCTCCCCGTGTTAGTTAGCTGAGTGACAGCTTTGACCCGGTTGTCCCTAACAGCACGGTGCCACCCCAAATCCCCAACTTCCAAATTTTTAAAAAGGGAACCTTCTAGTAGGAGGAAATTCACCTTCAGCAGCAGAGCCGTTGGAAAGAAGCAGTCTATATTTTAAAAGGCTTCCCAGCCAAGATGAACGCATCTCCCACTTCGCACTCAGAGGCGAGAATATCATAATATTTAAATCCGTTTTGAGTACTCTCCTGGAAAGGGAGAAGGGAGGAAGATTCGCTCTGGAGCACCCAGGGAGGCCACAGGAAGCTCGGTTACCATAGAGACTTGGCGCCCGGGGAGGGGAGCCGCG
Source organism: Ctenomys sociabilis (assembly GCA_004027165.1). Lineage (NCBI taxonomy): Eukaryota > Metazoa > Chordata > Mammalia > Rodentia > Ctenomyidae > Ctenomys > Ctenomys sociabilis. The sequence continues at coordinate 57,556 of PVKA01009000.1, forward strand.
CTCTGGCGTTGGTTCATCCTTTTCCTTCCGTAGTTTGTGAGCGTGCGCTCGTTCCCACGCAGGCCCAGCCTTTCCCACCCGCGTGGGGTGAGGGGCGAGTAGCAGTGCCAGGTGTCAAACACCTCACTTTGTGACATTACCAAGGGTCAGTGGTCAGTAGACAGGTGGGGAAAACTCTATCAGAATTCCTGGGGGCAAGAAGAACTCTGATTTTTTTTTTTTTTTTTTTTTTTTTTTTTTTTTTTTTTTTTTTTCAGAACCGAGGATTGAACTTGGCCCTTGCGCTTGCCAGGGAAGTGCTTATTCTACTGAGCCATGTCCCTGGCCCCTCTGAAATTTTTTTTAACAATAATCTAGAAGTAGTTTTGAGACCCATGTTGATCTTATAAACCCTAGCTTTGGAGACCCATGGGAATGACTAATTTTTATTTTTTGTTGAATGCAATTTATGTTCAATGAATGCTTTCTACGTCATCACCTCCCGCTGCGGCAAACAGGATCTTCACATATAAATGTTCTGTGGCCTCAGCTGCTAGGCACTTGTCTTTCCAGGGTGGGTACCAGGTGGGAAGGGGGTGGACAGCCCTGGGTCTTGATCCTCACCTGCATGGCTAGGATTAGGCCACCAGACACACACTGCCACTCTCCGTGCCTGACCATCCGTAATTGTGGAGCCCCAGTAATAATGGAACACAAGGAAATGTTTCCTCTTCGAGTTCTTGCTCCTAGAACTTTTCTAGACAACACTGATGCATTTCATACAGAAACTCAAAAGATTTCAGTCTGTGCGCTCAGTGGCTTAGTACTTCGAAGCCACCTTCCTGTTGTCTCAGTAAGCCCTGGGCTCAGAGAGGCAAGCCCAGGCCTGGGTGTCCACGGATATGAACTAATAAATACTCATTTCCATAAAATTTAAATGAACCCAGAGAAATCTACCTCTTGCTGTGCAGGATCCCCATCTCATTACTCAGAATAGCAGGAGTATAATCAACGGGCGCCACACCCGTACCCCCCACCCCCCCAACCCCCCACACCCTAGGCAGCAGGCACTGAGGTCATAGCTGATTTCCACGCTCCCCTGGGAATAGCTGAACCCCTTCCTGTTCTTCTCTCGGAGGCCCTGTCCCCGGCCATCCACATGTACCTTATAAAACAGTAATTTTCAGGTGCAGGCCTGTGGAGCATGAAGCCAAAAGACAGCAAACATTTCTTTCTGTCTTTTTTCCAATACATACAGGCAACAGCTCAAGTATTTAAATACTTAAAAACCACATGTGCGGTTTAAGCAAATTTCAGAACTCTAGACGCCCACGGGAGATGGACAGATCCAGGGCCCAGGTCAAGTTCTGCTTCCTCGCTACATTCTAAATGGCCTTCAAGCAATAATGACAGTCTGTTTTGTTGATGCTTAATTGCCTCATCTGAGAAGTGGTTTTTCAGCTAGATAAATATTTCTTTTTAAAACCCATTTTACAATTTTAAAAAGGCTTCATTTGATTGTAGGCAATGTGGGAAATTGTTCCATATTTTCGTCTCCAAAAGCAAGACTGGAAGGTGATTTAAACAGATAGTGAGATAAACTCTATTTTCTACGAAGATGGGATCATATTTCAGACAGCGATTACATGAAGTTTTCAAGTGATTGAGGCATTTTCAGGCAATTGAGACATACTAAAAATTCCCACCCCCATCTTGAAATCCAGGGAGCTCCAAAAGTTTCTGTCAGTTTCCCCAAAAGCGTTTTTCTTTTTCACTTTGGCTGTGATAGCAAGACCACAGAGAGTACAGAGGAAGAACAGAGAGGGGAGAACCCGACAAGATAAGTAACGTCTCTGCCCCTCTACTTCCCCATCTGTGAAGTAGGGCAGTGCTAGGCCCACTTCACAAAGTTGCTGAGCAGATCAAAGAAGTTGCGCTCTTAAACACTCCACACCAGACTTGCCCCGTGGTGAGACAGACTCACTGCTGGTTTTTTGCTTCTGCAGACTTCCATTTGCTGCTTTTCTTCCTTATAGCGACTCTTCCGTCCCTTTCCTAGAGTTGCCCCAACGTGGACACAGCCCTTTCCCCGTCATTAATCTCCACACATTTTAATTCGGCAGAATTTTACAGTAAACATTTCTACCAGAAAGGCGGTGATTAAACAATGGAATATTTCATTTGAGTTCCCTGCATTTAGCACCCACAGTGCTGCGCCATACGATAAAGTACTCACGGAATTTGTGTCATGATGTCAGGATTGAGATGTTCCTCTGCTTCCTGCGCAGCCCGACAGTCTGCTCCTTTCCCTTCCTTGTCATTTCACTGCCCTTTGGAAAAGGAAAAAGGGAACATTTCTCTCTTAATTAACAGACCTATACATTTTTAGCCCCAAGCCTAGAGCTGGCCCTTAACTCATTTTGCAACATTGCAAAGAGTTTCAGTGAACTTTTTAAAATGCTGATAACAATTCCTGGATCTTATTCTGTTCTTTCCTGCTAATCCAGGTAAGAAATAAGAAGGGATGAAGCCCTGTGAGTTAAGGATACCGCAGGAAAGGCCCCTGTGCTCCAGTCTCAGACAATCAGATCTTTGGCTTTGCTCTTGTTTCTTCCCTAGCATCGTGGCCATTCAGCGCCTCGGGGCAGAGGAGTGACAGGACCAGCACACAGCAAGCTGTCCCTGCCAAGCGAGTCAGACTAGAGCCCAAGAGGTGCACCCCAGCCACACGGCAGGCAATCCATTTTCTGCTTCCTGCATTTGGCCCTGGCTTGAAGGTGGCCACAGCGCCTACTTGAAGATCTCCTTGTAGCAGGCTTATTTCTGAGTTCCGCATTAGGCATCACACAGATACAATAGAATGCGTTTGACTGCAAATAACAGAGAACCCAGCCCTCCTGGCTCTGCAGTAAAGAGAGCAAGTTTTTCTCACATCTAAGAAGGGCAGCTGCTCTGGACGTTCTGATATCCACCTCTCTTAGGGTCTCAGGGCTCCCTCGGGCAAACCCCTCATGCATGCACATGATAACTGTGCAGTCCTTTCTGGTAAGCCTCACAACTGTGTGCAAGACAAGGAGGCCAGAGGAGCCCCCTTGCTCTTCTAGCCAGAAAAGCGGTGTCCTAGGCTCCACTCTGGACAGAATACCATTGGCATCTCATTCACCCACTATGTACACTTGGCCACCCCCCAAAGGGGATGAGGCTGAGGAGGTGAAAAATGAGTGTTTTGCTTTTCTAGCCTCTTCTGCAGAAAAGGCAGAGCTCAGGATAGGAGTGGTGACATGGCCCTGGGTCTGGAATAAGCCACCAAGGGCTCAGCCATGCCCCAGAAAGAAGAGGCTGAGAGTTGCAGATTTGAAGCACTTGGGTTCCTGCTGCTGGCTTTCTGTGCATCAGCTGCATGGTGCCAAGAGCCTGCCTGAAATCTAGAGGAGAAAAAAAAAATCAGTTAAATATTTAGATGATTTGCCAACACAGAGAAGTTGCCGTTGGCAGTGAAGATTTATTAAGCAGGCTATGAAACAAGATGTCATTAAACAGTTTGAAAGCATGCCCTCGTAATTAAGAAAGCACAAAGTTTCTAATTTAGGTAATGAAATCTGCAGCTCAGATGAGCATTAATTTTATTGATATTTATTATGTGCCTACTGAATGCTAGGTACTTTGTGGACTAGACCCTTGGTACAATAAAAACATCTCCCCGCTGCCACACTGGTATGATACTGGAGGTGACAACTGTCATTATTGGATGCTGATGCTACAGAGAAGTGTGCTAGGCATTGTGTTGAAGCACAGCTAGCCTTGACAACCACCCAAGAAGAAGCAGGTGCATTGCCCTCAGCTTACATGTGGAGTGGGCACCATCTCAGGATGAACGGCTTGCTCAGAACACTGGCCTTTGAGTGCTAAAGCAGAGAATTCCCAGCAAAAGCTACAGCGAAGTGAGGCAGAGGGCTGTCACATGACTTGTCCAGAAGAGTACAGTGCATAAGGTCCCAGGGCTCAGCCCAGAGCTGCCTGTTTCTATATCCCTGGTCCTCACAGGCTGTGGCTCATCTCCTGTTCATCTCCCATCCCTCCCCTGCTGCTTCTTTAGAGGACTGGCCATCTCATGTGTGTATGTATATATGAGTGTGTGTGTATGTGTGTACAACACATAATAGTTACATTCTTTTGGGGGAACTGGTATACACCAGGTCCCTTTTTGAGCAACAGAACCTTCGAGAAGAAGCCTGGTGCCCAGGGGCTGGACTTGGGTGTCCTCTTAGGGGCCACAAGACTTGACTGTCTCATCTCCCAAACAGGGCTGCATGCTCCTGGGGTCCTTATCCAGGCCATGGGTGTTGGATGGTCTGTAGGTTGTCTTAGCCCTGATTACAATTACTGTCACCTGGGAAACTTCTGTAGCATTCAGAAGTCAGGACCACAAAAGCAGAATCTCTAAAGAGCAGACCTGGATATGAAATTGTATTACTTTTTCAAACCATGAGCAGATTACACAAATATTATGTGTGAAGCTTAACATGCCTTGCATATGCTTCCACCCACGTAGCCACCCTTCCAGCTCCTGAGCAATTTTTGGGAGGGCGCTGTTGCTGGACAGAAAGGAAGAGGGAAATCCTCACTAGTGTGTCCCATGACATTTATTTGCATGCATTCCTTTTCCACAACAACATGAGCCACTTAAAGGCAGAGACTGCATCTGAGCAGGAGCCTAGGACAGGGCTGGACTGTAAAAGATATTTACCAAATGGAAACAAAGAGAAGAAAGACTCGAACACTGTGAAGTTGTGCTTGGTGCTAGTGGGAGATTGCTCCAGGTTCTCTGAGAAGGCAGACCAAGAGCAGCCTTCAGGCTTTTGCAGTTTCTGCCTTTTTACTTTAACCTGAGAAAAGGGAGTGCAGGGAGACATTGATTCCGGATCTTGTTCTTCCCCAGAGCTCACACCGAGTCTGTACGTAGGTGACACCCGGGGCTTGCAGCACGATCCTGCCCGGTTGGAAGCTGATGTCAAGCTGATGATAAACGGGGTAAAGCAGGATCTCTATGGTGGTGTGCTTGTGCGTGTGAGTGCATGTGTGCGTGTCTAGATGCACCCAGGAAATGAGCTGAGGATGAAGGAAAATTGATACCATGCTAGCAAAAGGCCACCAACACTTAAGAATGATCTATTTTGAGTGCACTTTAGGCCACCTTTGGTCACCGGGGGAGGCATTTTTTAATGCTATACATTAAAATTTACTCGTTTGAAAAAATACACATTTTACCTGGAGGACAGTGAAAGAGACTTTATTGTATCAGTGTGCCCAGATCATTTATACATCTTTCTGCCCACATATTTTATTCATAACGTCTATTTTATTCTCCTTTCTTTTGTCAAGCCAGTGTTCAACATGACTGTGTTTCTCTTAGCAAACACACCCATTATCAGAATGAAGCCACGTGGCTGTGGATAAACTCAAGTGCATCAGAGGGCGAGGTTAAAAAGCCTCCTAGCTGAGCAGCTGGGAAGAGCTCAGCTTCGGGCCTGAGATTTATTATTGCACTGTTCCGGAAGTCTGGAACCAGGTCAAGAGGTGGGTGTGTGTGGATCTAACAGTGACGGAGACCCAGTGGGGACAGGGGCTGCCAATTCAAGTTCCTCACAAGGAGGGACAACTGACTTTTACTCTACAGTAAGCAACACAGGGCAAAAGCCCTCCCCAATGACTGCATGAGGCTTTGGGGCACAACTAGACACAAATCCTAACAACTTTCAGGTTATTTGGCCTTCCTGTCATTCGGTCATTTGAGAATGGAAAGAATACGAATCCTCTTGCCGCAGATTCTTCCATTGGAGAAGAATTTTGATCATTATGGTAGAGCTCGTGGACCTTCTTTTTAGTGTGTCCATGAGACACTAAGTCCTCCAAACTCAGAAGACAAAACTAAGGAAGGCATATGACTACACAAGTACAAGAAATGGACTGACTATGTCTCCATAGGAGATCTTCCTGTAGACCTGAGCAAAGGAAGAGCCCTGAGAGATCCCAAAATGAAGAAGTTCTTTTTAAACATTCAACTCCTCACCTCCTGCCTGTGTTTGACTACAGAATTTTCTCTGGGATCCTTTAAGACAAATGATTAAAGAATGTGTTTGTCAACAAGACAAAGTCTTTGCACACAGGACACCTGACTAAAGATTCAATGGTCCTTACAAGTCCCAGATCATTATTTTATAGTTGGAGAAACGGAGGAGCAGAAACTGCACACTCTCACGAAGAGCACGTGGACAGAACCTGTGGCCCAGGATAAGTGCGTTCACCTCTGTGGGCCTCGGCTTTCCTGTCCGCACTGGACTGGGTCAGAGGTCCTCAGTGGTGTGCCCTGAGGTACTTTCTGATGTGTGACTAAATTCTGAATAGTCTGTGTATTTCTCTGGGCCTATGTAACTGCAGAAGTTACCCCCAACTAAACACAGCATGTTTGTTATCCTCATAACTGCTGGGTGTGAGGGCGCCTACCCTAGCCATGGGGCAGGCGAATCTTCTGCTCTGGGGCTGCACAACAGTGCAGGGCAGGGGTCGGCCCACACTGCAGTATCATCCAAGGCTCAGCTGGAGGAAGAGCCACTGCTCTGCGCCCTGGCATGTTGCCGCAGAAGACACCTCCTGTAGCTCTGGGACCTAGAGCTCTCACTCCTTTTGTCTTGTTGACTGGTGGCTGCACTTACCTCCTAAGGGCTACCTTAGGTTATTTTTTCAATTTTTTGTATTTATGTATGCATTTGGTATAGGGTCTCGCTGTGCAGCTAGAACTTGTAGCGATTCTCCTTTTCAGCCTCCCCAGCACTGGGATTACAGGCGTGCACCACCACACCCAGTCTCAGTAGTCTGCACAGTGCATCTAGGGCAGGGCCAGCATGGCATGTGATGCCAGGGATCAAACCCAGTTCCTTCTGCTTACCATGCAGGTGCTTTGACCACTGAGCTCTTGCCCCTGCCCAGGGCTACCTTAGGCTAGGTCTCCACTGTGTGTGGCTCCCTAACCCCACCACTGACTTTTCCGCAGCCATAGGGGAGAGTCTCCTGCTGGACAGAGACAAAGATCCTGTTTGTATCACAATGTAGAAGCAACACTCTGCCACCCCTGACGCACTGTGTTGGTTAAACCCAAGGTACAAGCTGAACATGGGGCACAGGCTGAGAGTCCTACATTTGAGGTCAGCCTCAACAAGAGCCGAATGAGCTCCTGTCTCAAAATTAAAGAATTAAAATGTGCCTAGGATGTCACTCAGTGGTAGAGTGCCCTGAATCTGAGCCCCTCTTCTGTAAAAAAAAAAAAAAAAAAAAAAATTTAAAGAGAAAGAAAAGAAGAAGCCAGTGGCCAGTCCCTCCCACTCTCTGAAGGAGAGGACTGTGCCAGGCGGAGAGCCTCCCAGGGACCATCGCAGCACCTGTCATCCGTAATGTGCAAAATGTCCTCTGCTGCAAACGCATGTCCCCGTTACCTCCATGGCTCTTCTCATGTTGCTGGGACAAACACCCGACACCCAAAATGAAGGAAGGAAGGGATTAGTTAGCTCACAGTTACTGGAGGTTTCAGTCCATATTCAGCTGGATCCAAGGCAGAGCCGCACAGGGCAGAGAGCAGCCCTTCCTGGAGGCCGCAAAGAGCAGAGCACGGAGGGAGCAGCGGCAGTGCAGGCAGCCGGCCCGCCTCTCTCTGCTCCTCGCATTGCAATGCGGATCACCTGCCGCAGGACGGGCGCGGCATCCACACGCACAGCAACCGATCACAAACTCCAGGAGCGGCCCCTTGACTTCAGGAGGGTTTGGGGGGACACCTACGCACAAGCCTAGCACTGTTACGGAGCTGCCTGGAAGGCCGGAACACTATGCTGGGGCGACGCGGTACAGCAACGCTCAGCTTGCAGAAAGCTCAGAGTGAGAATGCGCGCGCCACAAGGCCTAAACTTCGAAAAGCAAATCATAAGAAGAAAATTGCCTGTGGTCAAAATTGCCCTTACGAATCCCTTCCGTCAGCCATGGAGTACAGTGCTCTTGCTTTGGCTGCTGCTCTAGAGTGTTTTACCTTCAAATGTGGCTCTTCTACAAGCTGTGTACCTTTTTATACTCATTAGCTAGGTGGGAGGAAAGCTACACCTAGAATTTGGGCATTAAGACTGCCCTGCCTCTATAAAAATCACTAGCCATCAAATTAATATGGGTGAGAAATATTAAAGCATTCTTTCTGGCTCTGCAGATTATTCTGTTTTCAAACTGTGCATGAGAAGACTTTACAACATGTGAATAATTTTGTTGAGGAGGTTTAAGCGAGATAATACACAGAAAACAAACCAACCTGAGGCCCAGCACGTAGCACGCACTCGCTGAGTTGTTACGGACTTTAATACACTCCTTGTTCATATACTGGGATGTATTCACACTGCCTTTTGAAGAGTCATAGGAGGGGACTCACATGCATGTCTTCCTTGTCTACACTGGATGTTTCTTTCTGTCACTTCCTGGTGACTCCTCGTCCTCATGAGCCGCAGGCTCCTCTGTGGGTGAGGGAGGGTCTAAGGCTTTGTCTTTGTTTTCATGGAACCATGCAAGCCCAATCAAATTGCAGCCCTTAGAAAGGAAAGGTGTAGCTGTAGCATGCTCCTGAAGAAGGCAGTAAAATTACCTCACGAGCATATGAAAGAGAAAGGAGCAGGACAGGGGTCTTCCTACACAGCAGCTCAGGGCAGTGGCTCTGAATGGTTTTATGCTTGAGGGGGTTGTAACAGTAGCTTCTCACAGGAGGTAGAGCTGCCAACACCATTTCTGACCTTTGATCAACTGTCACCTCAAACAGGCACAAGCTCCTCCATGTCAGGGACTGTTCTTCCACCCTTCATGCCCCCAAATGATTTAGGGTTCTAAACCTGCTTCAAAACTTTCAAAAGCCACACGAGCTAAATAGGTCATAGAGTTGTGACTAGCACTCAGAAGAGGGTCAAGAAAGAGGAGGAGATGGCAAATCATAGCTCTATCTGTCTAAAGAAATTCAAATTTGGAGACTTCTCCACACCCCATGGAGATAAAACATAAAAGGCTTGCATCTCTGTTGTGCCAGTGAGCATGTTCTTCCAAGTTCTTAGGGGCCTGCAGGTGGCAACGTGTGTTTTTATTGTCTCCAGAGCTCTGGGTTTTAAAAAAAGGAAACTATTGTTAGCCTGCATGAGAGCCAGAGAGCAGGTTTAATGTTGCTCAAAATATATTAAACCATTAGAGATTTGAGTAACACAGCGTTCATTCTAGAACTTGTAGCCACAACCCTCCGGGCAGGGTTAGGAAGAGGTAAGGTTTTCTTTCCATTTTCTACCCCTGCAGGGTTGTCTCTCAGAATCTCGCACTACTGTTCTCCCATCTGGTTATAAGTGAAATACAAGTTTGGAATATCATTTTTATCTGCACATATTTTAAATGTAATGTCCAAATATTATGCTGTTTGAAAAGAGGCACCTGTCCAGAAAATTCCCAGGAAGGTTTTAGAGAGTGCACTTAAGCTCTGATTTAGACACAAGTAAAGCTCATTTTTCATTTAGCAGAAACCTTCAGACCAGCCAAGACTTGGAATACATGCTGAACCTTCTGCAAAAACAGCAATGCTTCATTTATCTGACATGGGCTGTTCCGTGTAAATGCATTTTCCACATAACTGAAGCTTATCCCGCGCACATCAAATCATATATTTATTTTAGCCATTTTGCATGGGAACATTTCTGAGAGGGCATTACACACTTCTCTACCTTTTTAAATAGACTATGAGAAACATAACTTAATCTTTGCTTTCTGACTCAGGGTCATAGTCATGAATATCAAGTATTGAGTCACCCTGGGCTGGAAGAAAGGGTTGCCTTGGGGTTCCTGCAGCACAGATGGCGAGGTTTGACTTCACTTTGCAGAGACTGGGCTTTCCACGCTTCTAAAATTGCATCTCCCGACTCTGCATGTCACCCTCCACCGTTCTCACTGTAGCTAAAGGCCCGTTTGTTCCCTACCTCTTCAAATTTGTCTTTTTCTTTGTAACACAAAGGCCAGTTGGAGAAAGCATGTTCCTTGGCTAGAAATCTTGAGTTATTTCCCCACTGTTATTGCATTCTTTTATTTTGTCAATGTGAGAGAGCTGGTTGGCCTGTCTTGGCCTCTGGTCTGCCATCTAAAAATGAGCAAAAGGGAACACGGTGCTGTCAGGAACCTGTTAAACCTGTCCCAGTTTGCATCACTTTATGCCACCTTTGGCTCTGAGATAATTCTGTCTTAGTTACTCTTCTCTCATTGCTAGGACAAATACCCAACACCCAAAATGAAGGCAGGAAATGTTTATTTAGCTCACAGTTGCTGCGGGTTTCAGTCCATACTCTGCTGGCTTCAAGGCAGAGGGGCACATGGCAGAGAGCATCAGCTCATGGCAGCGGAACAACAGCAAAGAGCAGTAGCTAAAAGAAATCCTGTCTCTCTGTCTATTATATTACATTCAGGCTCTCTGCCCCAGGCTAGGGGAAGTACTCACACCCATAATCCCAGCAGTACTAAGACCCATAATCCCAGCCTTGGATCATGAGTCAATCACAAGCTCTAGAAGTCCCCACCCCGTGACTACAAGAGGCTCTGGGGGAACAACTAGAAACCATAACAGACACTCTGGTACTTCAAGTCAGTGTAAAGTACATGTCCTAAGTGTGTGTTTCAGCAGCCTTTCTAGGGACAGAGTACATGGCCTGGAGCCAAATTTGCTAATCAGTAGCTCTGTTTCATGTATAGAGTTGAGGCTATCAGAAAAGGGACCACACAAGCAACTAACATACCATTTTTCCCCTGATATTAGGGATTGAACAGAGAGCCCTTGCACTGAGCTATGAGATATGGCCTTACTAAGTTGCCCACACATACACCTATGCCTGGAAGCCCAGTACTCTAGGAGGCTGCAGCAGGACAGTGACAGATCTGAGCCCAGCCTGGGCAACTTAGGAACTCAGTGAGACCCTGTCTTGAAATGAAAGATAAAAAGGAGATGGAGGCTGGGGGCTATACTTCTGTGTAAAGGCACTGGGTCCCTTCCATGGTACCAGCCACAGAGAAAACAACGATAGCAACAGAAAGGGGTGTTAAGCCTCAGAAAGACTAAGCCAGAGAGCAGCACACCATCACTTCTGCCACATTTCAATATTCCAGACCAGTCACAATTTGTGCAAATTTAATGAAAGGGGAGGCAGACTCCACCTCTTGGGATCTCGTGCAAGGACGGGATGAGAAGGAATGGACCATGGGCCCTCACTGCTCCACAGTTGAATACATCTTCCCAATACACTTGAGAAGACCAGCAGCCTCCACTCCGTGCTAAAGGTAGCAATTAGTTAATTATGCTGTTAAGCAAAGTAGGTCTGGTACCCAGCACTGTTCTTACGTGAAGGGAAGAAGAAAGTCTATGCTGTTGATTAGATTCTTCCCTGGCAATGGGTTCCAAGTGTGCATCTTCTCTTGTAAGCATAAAGTTTCCAGGTTTAGCTTCAATCTCTGATGAGTCAAAATGCAACTGTAGGAAGGAAACGCTGCCTCTTCCTGAACTTTCTGTGGAGCTACGCCTGCCTTTGGTTGTTGTCAAAATTCTGTGAAAGTGTTTGCCCAACAAAACAAATTAAACAACTGCAGAATTCTATTTGCTCTCTTATCAAGGGAAAATAGGTGCCTTTCTACTCTAGGCTTTTGCCGATTTCCTGTTTTGTTTGCTCTACTGCTCATTCATGTGTTTATTTATGCAGATTTGCTTGGCATATTCTGGGTGGTAGGCACTAAAATAGGCGGTAAAAGAGACAGACAGTGTATCTCTCCCCTGGGGCTGATGAGTTAGCAAGGAAAGGGATAGTAAAAAAAATAATTAACCCCTTGCACTGCAGTGAATGCTATCAAGGACACATCGGAAGGGTCGATGCCAGACTACAGGGAGCTGGATTGGTATGAGAACCAGACAGAGGCCTCCCAGAAAACAAAGCTAAGGAAACTTGAGAGGGGCATACGAGCCTGTTCGGTGAAAGAACCGCTAGGGGAAAAAAAGTGGAACCGAGCTCCTCGCAGGCAGAGGGAGCGACATCTGCTGAGAGCTTTGGACAGAACCCGGGCTGTGCTGGCAGGATCCAGGGACTGGGAAATCCCAGGGGGACTGGAATGTGGGTGCAGAGGAGTGTGCAGTAGCCCTTGAATCTCGAGCATCTTGTCCCAACTTTCTGAGTCTTGGGGTGAGGAAGTAAAAGGCAACAGTGCCTCCTCTTCCCCGGCCACAGTCACCCACACACAGATGGGGCAGGGGCAGGGGAGGGACTCTCCCCTGATACCCAGCTGCTGGTTGTCATTGAGGTTGCAGGGGAACAATGGCATCTTCTAGTGCCCAACACCATGTTACATGCTGGAAGCCCAACAATGAATAACAACAGATATACAATCAGATGAAGGGTTTGAAATAAAAATAATGGGGCTGCCCAAGTAGCTCAGCAGATTAAAGCACCTGCAAGAAGGCGTAGGAGCAGGGGGTTTGATCCCCAGACCTGCCTTGCTGTTCTCACCCTCTGGGGTGCACTGAGACAGCAATTAAGACTACTGTGGTGGCCCGTGCCTGTAATCCCAGCTCTTGGGAGGCTGTAAACAGGAGGATCACTATGAGTCTGATCTAGGAGTGAGAACCTGAACACCTTGTAGACCTTTCCCTAAAAAT
>PVKA01009001.1:0-70264 GCA_004027165.1 Ctenomys sociabilis
AGAAAAGGGAACACTTCTCCACTGCTGGTGGGAATGTAGACTGGTACAACCATTGTGGAGGTCAGTGTGGAGACTCCTCAAAAGAGTAGGACTAGAAATCCCATTCAAGCCGGCTATCCCCCTACTGGGAATTTTCCCAAAGGATCTGAAAACATTGTATCATAGTGATATATGTGTACCTATGTTTATAGCAGCGCAATGTGTGATGGCCTAAGGAGTTGCTACCCCCAGTTAATTTGAATTTGCAAATCTATAGACTGTGTGATCCATCCACCTCCTAGCCAGCGTGCTCAGCAGTGCTCCTGCACTCCATATGTTCCTGTCTTTTTATCCTTCTTCCAGGATTGCCACTTCCTGCTTCCTCCCCTGCTGCCTTTGTCCACATTCCCATCTCTTTTCCCTTTTCCTTACTGGGTCCCTGCTAGGCTGAGTGTCATGCCTCTTAGGGATTTAAATATTTAAAGTGACAAAGCTGGGGCTGGCATTGTGTGGCATTCACAGCTCTTCCCTAAGGGGCTGTGGCCAACTGTTGAAGTTCTGGTTTAGGGTTTCATTTGGCTTTACAATAGCTAAAGACAGAATTCATTTGTTCATTCATTCATTCATTCATTCATTCATTCATTCATTCATTTGGTACCGAGTCTCACTATGCAGCTTGGACTCATAGTGATCCTCCTGTCTCAGCCTTCCCATCACTGGGACTATAGCTGTGTGCCACATTGCCCAGTTTTGGTGGCCAGCTCAGCATACAGGGTTCCGGGGCCCATGTGGCATACTGTACTAGGAATTAAAACCTGGGTCCTTCCACTTTGCCACACAGGCACTTAGACTGCTGATTTATTCCCACATCCCCTGACTGCTGGCCCACTGTCTCTGCACGAAAGTCTTTCTCAGGGACTCGAAGTACAGAGAGGCCTCTGTGCTCTGGCAGCTGCAGGTTGCTGTTTCACTTCCATGCCACCAAAGTAAATCCATTCCAGAAGGACTGTTGAGATATTCAGGTGGGCTGGGGAGATGGCTCTGTAGAATAAGCACTTGCGTGGCAAGCACAAGGGCCTGAGTTCAATCCCCAATTCCGCAAAAAAAAAAAAAAAGATATTCAGGTGATCCTGTGGCATTTTAAGGTTGTCATCTGTGGTTCCTGCCAAAACTTTCAGGGAAATAAATCTCAACAGGGAGGGCTGGTCACATAGCAAGTTTCCAGGCATTACTGGGGGTTATGTTTTATTTTTTGGTTTTGTCTTTGTCAGTTTCTTTCTCCCTCTCTTTTTGTTCTCAACTAAAAGTTTTCCCCATTAACACCCCCTGTCCCACCTCCACTTTAATTTTAGAAGAAGGTGGGGAATGATCACTGCTTTCTTTTAAGCCCAACATTTTATTCTCCTTAGGATCCCTCTTTAATCCTCTAGCCCACCCTATTTAAAGTTACATCAGGCCTGTGAAGAAGAAAAATGGCGGTGTTTTTATACACAACCTTGTTGATATTTGTTCGTTTCCCTTTCTGACTTCTCAGAAATGTGTAAGGTCATGCTGAGATCCTGTTTGTATTTTTTAAAAACAAAGCATTAAGTTATCGCATTTCAACCCAAACCAATGAAACAAGGTACAAAAGATTTTCTTCATTAAATACTCCTTTTGAAAATATAGCCTCAAGTTTTGAAGGTGTGAGCTGTTTAAGAAGTGAAGTTTGGAGACATATGAAACATTTCTTGTTGACGAGCTGGACTTATGTGGACTGATCTGGGTGAATGCCTTCCAAAGTGACCAGATATGTTAAATTGAGACTGTAAGCAGGAAGCCCAAGGTCAGATTTCTTCATATTGCCTCAAGAAATAAAAATAGGGGGCAGGGGAGATGGCTCAGTGGAATAAGTGCTTCCCTGGCAAGCACAAGGGTTCAATCCCCAGTTCTTTCCCCCTCCCCCCAAAAAAAGAAATAAATAAAAATAGGCCCTTTATGCAACTGCACACCAAACATGCAACCCAACCACTGGCAATTTCTACTCTTTAAATATAGAATTCTGCAACCCTGACCTAGAGATGGCGATTAGTTCAGTAGAAGACTTAGAAATGTCTGTCTTACTCCACTTGTAGCTATTGGCTTGTTGGATGTTGCTGTTGGAATGTTCCAGCAATGTTGTCATTGCTTAGCTTGCAGGAGACTGCAGGCTTTAAGTGTCCCTCACACATTTTCATCATGTTATGTAAAGCCCTAATACAGTGCAGTGTTTTTTCCTGTTAGCATGTAACATGTTCCATCTTTTAGATAAGTCAACACCTTCATTACCCTCCTTGAGCCATTCACAGTGAATTAATTAAAGCCACTTGAGACTCACAAACAGTACATGGCAATGTATTAGGCCTGAGGTAGAATATAAAGATGAATGATGGTATCCCTTTCAAAAGCCATGCCAGTGGGACTAGGGCTAATTCAACTAACTAAACAAGGAAAAGTATAATAAGTGCTGGGATGACTGAAAGAGTCTTACAGAGCCAGGAAGAGAGAGAAGTACAGACAGCAGTGTCAGACAGTCTTCTAGGAGAAAGCAGTCTTTAAAGGAGAGATGAGATTTTCTTGTGAGATAAGGTTAACTTTCTTAAATTAGAGAAACTAGTGGAGAACCTTTGTTGCTAGTTAAGTTGTGAGGGTGTCATGCCAAGTACAAGGAAGGAATTCCAGTACACTGCTCAGCATTGTGGGAAGAACATTTAGCATAATAGTACCAGTAGGGTGTTGGTTATACAAGTCTGGTTATAGTCCAGTCTAATTGAAAAGAGAGAACTTGTCCATATGAAATAATTAGCCAACTGTGGAGCATAAATAGAAGTGCATGTGAGTACAAGAGTAGAGTATAGACGAGGGTAGTTAGAGAAGGCTTTCTAGAGGAGGTGGTATTGAAATGGGCTTTTGGGCAGGGGTGTGACTTGGAAACACCAAAGGTGGTGGGAAGGAGCACCTGAGGATGGCAGAGAGAAGGTGTGCTGCACACTGCAGGAACATGGGCGGTGGGGAGAGAGCACTGAAGAGGAGCTGCCCTGTGTCAGAGGGAAGTTGTGACAGGCAGCCCTGATGTCCACCAGAAGATGATGGACCTGATTCAGAAGCTCCAAAGATAACGATGGGCTCAGGCTGATTGGCGGGGTGCTATCTGTGCCCACTGAGGGACTTTTTTTTTTTTTTTTTTTTTTTTGTCTTTTTGAGACAGGATCTCACTATGCAGTTCAGGCTGGCCTTAAGCTCACTTTGTAGCTCAGGCTGGTCTCGAACTCACAACAATCCTGCTGCCTCAGCCTCCCGAGTGCTGGGATTACAGGCATGCGCCACCACGCCCAGCTGACTGAGGGACTTTTAAGGCTTTCTTCTCCTGACGGTTAACTAAAAAGTCCCTGTTCACAGTCCACTGGTCTCACTGCTGTCACCTGGAAACCCTTGCTGCCTCCCTGGACCGTGTAACATGTTATATCTTTCAGATAAATCAACACCTTTGTTACTTTTCATAATGGGAATAGAGAGCTTGCCTGATAACTCAGTTGTTTAAAGCACCAACTGGGCAAATGCACTCAGGCGCAGGGGCAGCAGTTTGATTCCCAGCCGCACAAGCCATACCACACCCACCCTTAAGGCAGCCAGAATGAGCCAAAAACATCCTTCTCTGTAATGGAAATAGAGATATGTGTGTGCACTTAAGACTTTCCAACATTGCTAAGGGACAGTGGAACCACATAATCTGCAGCAGGAAAGAGAATTTAGAGATTACCTAATGCAGTGGGATTCTTTCTTTAAACAGGAGTCCATATGAAAATTCAAGATGTTGAAGAGAGAGGGATGGTAGACACAGGGCCTGGAGACCTTCCTGCATGGCTTCCCTCCCACTAGACGCTTCAGAAGGGACTGAGAGAAGTACACCAACTCTCTGTTTCTAAAAGGCAATCTCATTGTAATCAGTTCACGGAAGGGACCCAGAGGGCCAGGTAACCTTCCTACTGTTGACTGATATGGCTGGCCCAGAAGGTAGATCAAGTTAGGAATATAAATAGTAAGCCTCAGGGCCAGTGAATCTCAGTAGAATAAGTGTTTGCCTGGCAAGTTCAGGGTCCTGAGTTCAGTCCTCGGCACCAGCAAGTCTGGATTTTACCTGTTGATCTGCTTCCTTCTCCAACAGCCTGATCATCCTTGGAGAAGATCTGATAGCCTTATTCCTTGAGCTGCCCAGGACCCTGCTCTGGAGCTGCCCTCTCTTAAGAGGGCCCCACACTTCTACCTTCAAAACAGTGACTCTAGATCCCTTCTCCTCAGAAATCCATGATCAGCTGGCTGGCTGCCATGTAAGCTGGTCAGCAAGTTAAAATTTTAATATGTAAATGCACCTGTTCTCCCAGGTCACACAGGTGTTGTGTGGGAGTGATACTCTGGACACAGATCCTTTTTTTAGATGAAGTCAGTACTCTGACCACAGGCTTTCCAGCAACCTGCAGGCCTGCAGAAGCACTTGTGCCATCATAGGAAGTTGACTGGGCCCAATTTTGAAGGCCCTGTGTGTCCAGGCTTTAGGTTGCCTCCAAGAGAGCTTTTGGGGCATGGGAACTTCTCCTACATGCATGGGCTGAGGAGTCAGCTTGGCAGAAGGCTTTATATGGCCTCCTTGTTCTCTCCTTTCCCGTAGCTCCCCATAGTTGCTGGACTTCCTCAATGAGTAGACTGACCTGTGGGCCTCTGGGAATAGCATTTTCCCAGACAAGTTCAGGGGCTCATAGCAGGACTTCGGGGCTAGAGGGGCACACCCTATCCCAAAGGCTCTGTGCTCCCAGGTGGCCACAGAAGGGTCCCTTTTAGAGACACTTGGTGAATGGAAACCTCTAGTGTGAAAATAAGTATGCCAGGCTGACATTGAGCAAAGCCATAGTGTCCACCAAGCCAGTAGGCCTGGATCAGCCTTCTCCTACCCAGCAGGGTGGAGCATGTGCTATCTCTAGACCCTACTTTTTACCTACAAAGTGGACAGCTATAAAATGATGGTGTGAAAAGGTGAGTATGGAAAGGACATGGTGAATAATGGATATGAAAGTCTGAGTTAGGTGGATATGGAAGATGTCCAAAGGTCTCCACATGAACATCCCCATCCCTTTTTTATTTTTATGTTAAGACAGAATCTTGCTAAGATACCCTGGCCAGGCCTGAACTCCCAATTCTACCTCAGTGTCCCATTGTCCTGAGACTGCGGGCATGCACCGCCACACTTAGCTTGATGACTGGGGTTATAATACTACCTGCCATGCTGGAATAGGCCTTTGTGTTGGTCCTTACCAAAACAGCCTTGATTTTCCCTAGAGTGGCTGCCGGGCACAGGACCAGAGAGCCTGGGTGCACACCAACATGCTCCACTTGCTTGGCACAGTGTCTTCCTTTTTATCTGAGTGTGTTTGGGACACAGATAAGATTTGTCTCCAGCCTGTTTTTTGTCTTAGCTTTTGCCATGATCTCTCATGGGTCACTGGAGCTCCATGAACAACTTTGTTAATTTGCAAAAATAGTAATGGTAATACCTGTTTTTCTCTTTAAGATTTTTATAAGCTAAAATTGTATTAACATGTTTTTAAGATAAAACTTCCATAGCCAGATGTGATAGCACATAGCTATAAATACTAGCACTTGGGAGGCTGAGGCAGGAAGATCACTATGAGTTCGAGGACAGCATGGGCTACAAAGGGAGTTCAAGACCGGCCTAAACTGGCTAGTGAAACCCTGTCTCAGAAAGACAAAAAAAGATAAAAATAAAAAACTTCATAAAATGCCATTTTTAATTACTATCACTATTAATATTATTTTCAGGACTGAGGGTGCCACTTAGGCCTTGCCACATTCATGTTACTGCAGTTCTGTTGATCATGCTGGGAGAAATTCTCACTTTGGTATGTCCAGACTTCTCCTGAAACACCCAAAAGTCCCCATTCTCCTTACTTATTTATCCTTTTTAAGCACTTAGAAAGTAAAGCTTAAAAAGAAAGAAAACTTCTGTTAGCATTCTGTATAATCACTGATATCCCCCAAGCCTCAGACTGTACAATAAAAGTTTCTTAGGTACTGCTTTTCTCCCATAGTTCCTAGCACATAGCTTATTAAGGTATTAACCAGCAATTTCTCTGGCAGCATATTAAACTTTTAAACAAGCCACAGAGGGAGGGAAACATGCATCTCTCATAAAAGGAACAAAAAACATACACCTTTTAACATAGCTTCCCCAACTTTGAACAGATCCCAAGCCCCACACAAGGTCTCTTTTTAATCATTCTCTGCACATAGTTTGAGTGTTAGTGCATTAATGAGAAAAAGATGCCTAATGGAAATATGGAAATTTTTGAGGGCCTCTGGAGAAGTGGGAGGCTTCCTGCTCCCTGGGGGTTCTCTGAAAGGGCAGGTGAGTTTGGTGGAGGGCGAAGGTGAGGCCAGGAGTAGAGGTTGTGGGCTTCCTTCCAGCAGAGCATTCCCACAGGAAACAGAGGAGGCTGAGAAGGGGACCCAGTGCTTTATGTAGAGTGCAGGCCTTTGAGGAATGTTAAAGGGGAAAGGCCCTCTGCCATCCTGGGTCTCAGTGTCCAGGAGCAAAAGCTGTGTTCCCAAGGGAAGCTCATTGTCCTCTGCGGGGTGTGACTTAGGCCTTTGGTTCTCTCTGCAAACTCAAGTCATGGTCTCTTTGGGTGTGGAATCCCCACAAGAATTCCCTGAAATTTGGTCTACCAGCAGACCAGGACACAGGATACGGAGAGTGACTTCACCCTCAGTGGAACAATTTGAATAGAAGGTTGCAGGCAGCTCATCCCTGGGGCTGTGAGGATGACCCTGTGCAAAGCCCCAGGCCAAGGAAGGCAGGGTAGGCATTGGTGCTCACTGTAAAGGTGCAGCTTGCTGACACTCTCCCCCCTGACAAACTTCCCCACACCAGGGCAAGGTAAGCTTACAGGCCTGGGAACCTGCCAGGCCTGCTTGCTGCTGTCAGCTGGCCTCCAGCAGATCTGAATTCTTGCTGTTACAGTGCAGGGTAATAGCTTGTTTAAAAATATATATTCTGCAATTCATGAGCATTTGGCATTTTGGTTTAAACAAAGCCCCTCTTGTTTCTCCAGGAGTGCCATATGATGGCTACTTGGCTGGTGGCTATGCTAAAAATGGAAATCAGAAAACTGGGCGTGGTGGCGCATGCCTGTAATCCCAGCACTTGGGAGGCTGAGGCAGGAGGATTGTTGTGAGTTCGAGACCAGCCTGAGCTACAAAGTGAGCTTAAGGCCAGCCTGAACTGGCCTTAAGACAAAAAAAAATGGAAATCAGAGCAGGAGAAGAGACTTGTTTTTTTATTTACACTTCCTCATTTACCTGGCTTACTGTGGCCTGCATCAAGAAGGATCTCCTACTTCCTAAGCACTGCCAGGATTTATAACATTTTATAACCAAATATGAGGGCAGCTGCATGGCAGCCATCAGACCTTCCAAGACCACAAATATAGGCACCAGGATCTCAGAGACCAGAGGAAGGTCAGCAAAATATCTTGGTGGAGTCAGCTATTCACATTGACCTGGGAGGCTGTCTGATGGTTAGTAAAGAAAGGTTTCCTAAAGGACAGGCTTGAGTAGTGTTTTAAGTGAAGGACATGGAAGTTTGCACATGTGGCACTGAGGGGCCCTAGCAACCTGTGGGAGCATACTGCCTACTGCTCCTCTCTCCCATCCTCTAGCCCTCGGCTTCCTTCTGAGCCCACTCCACCCCTCCCTGCCTTGCCTCTTCCCCTGGCCATCCTGCCTTTGTGGGCGTTCAGGCCTGGGGTGCTGCTGCCTCCCAGCACAAAGCTGCTGACGTGGTGCACTCCTGGGACTCAAGACCAGCTCATTGCAAGCTAGCCAGCTGTGTACTGCAGCTGTGGCATCTGGACCATCTTCCCTTTCACCAGCCCAGATCCTTCTTCTCTCCACACCCCTTCTCCGAGGCATTCCTTCTGGTTGCTTTATGTATACTTGGTTTTTCTGCACATACTTAGTTCTGACCCCAAGAGCTACAGACTCTGCAAGGCCAGAACTTTGCCCTTTCCCTCCACTTTCCACCCCAAGAAGGAGATCCTAACAGTGCTCATTAAATGTGTTATATTGATAAAGTTAAGCTGTGGGGCTAATCAGGGCTCTGGGGAAGTAGTTCCTTGGGGACTGAAGTGAGCCAGACCCTGACCCTGTTGACATCTAGATCAGGTTTCTTGACTTAACAGATACCAGCAGCTTAAAATCAGAACAGCTGTTTCCAGCCTTCTGAAGATGGCAGTGAATTCCGAGAGTTTTCTGTGTCCAGAGTGACTCTGTCCTCCCATGGAGCCCACCAAGGCTTTCCAGTGTTGAGTGGATCCCTGAACCTTTTGGTGGGACTGAAACTAGGACAGGCCCACAGGGGCCTCCTACCCTTGGAGCTCTTAGAGTTCATTCCTACTCTCCCACTGGAGGCACCTATTCAAAAGCATCTTGAACCTCTGCCTCCCTTGTCCTTCTCTAAACCTATCCTGTGTCCAAGTCTTTGAACCCACTGGCCCCTCTGCTGAGCCAGTTTCCAGCTCCAAAGCCCTTCCTGATGCCTGGACAGAGGAGGTGGTACCCACCTCCACAACCTTTTCTTCTTACTGTTGGGCTGCCCATCAGGGAGCTCATCTAGTAGGATGAACAGGATGTTCTCCTGCTAAACTAGTGCCTTTCAAGTTTTATTTTCTTTTGTTTTTATGTATTTGGTACAGAGTCTCTCACTATGTAGCTCAGACTCATAGCGATCCTCCTGTTTTCAGCCTCCCCAGCACTGGGATTACAGGCATGCACCACCACACTGGGTCTTGGTGGCTGGCTCAGTGTGCCCAGGGATGGGGCCAGCACAGCATGTGGTGCCAGGGGTCAAACTCTGGTATCTGCACTTGCCTAGGCAAGGGCTTTAGTCCACTGAGCTATCAGCCACTCTTATCAAGAAATAGCCTTTACATAAAGCCTAACATACATATGTGTGTCTGTGAGTCCCATATGTACATACGAGTAGGTACATATGATCTCTGTGGACAAACACCACCCCATGAAATCTCACAGTTTGAATTTTGGGTGTTTTGTGTTGTTCTTTTGTCCAGTTTGTTTGCAGTTCTGAAGTTTAAATCTAGGATCACACATAAACTAGGCAAGTACTCTATCACTGAGCTACTCTTCCAGCCATTTCAGATATTTTTTAAAATTTTGAGACTGTGTATTGTTGTTTACTCAAGGAAATTTACTCAAGTGTTAACTAGTTAATTTCAGCAATGCGAATTTTCAACATATCCAGTGTCATTTTGGATATCAAGTGTAATTCTCTTGATACTATCCAGTGTATTATTGTCTGAAGAAGAAAAAAAGTCAGAACAAGACAGTAATCTTAAAATTATTGTATTTCAATAATTATTTGCACCTTACTTAAAAATAGGGCTGGGGAGTTCAATCCCCTGTACTATTAAAAAAAAAAAAAAAGAAAGAAAGAAAAAGAAAAATACAACTTTTAAACTTTGGGCAAGGACTTACAGAAACCCTGTATACAACAATGAAGCTGATGAAGAAACAGCGCTTACCCTTACTGCTTTGCCTGCTCTGGTTTTATTTTCCTTCTTCTTCCCCTCTTTCTTCTACCCTTTTCCTCCCTTCCCTTCTCTTGTGCTGGTCCTCAACCACTGGTTGATTTCATAACCAACTAAAAAGCATAACCTGCAGTTTGAAAAACACAATTTAGGATTCTAAGTTCCTTGAGGGCAGTGAGTATGCCACTGAATCATTTGTCTTCATGTTTCTAAATCCTGGCACTATTCCTCATTCAGTAGCTTCTTATTAAATGTTTTCTGAATGAATAAGCCTCAGTTAAAAAGTTCTGCAGCCACTGGAATTCCGGAAGGGACAGGAGAAGTGAATAATTTATCACAGACTTCCCGAGAGCTCCTGCTGTCCTGTACACACTCGGGCCATTGTGGGCTTGTCTGGGAAGCTCTGCTCTCTGCCCTGCCTTCTGCTTCCTCCCACCTTCCAGGAGAGAGGGCAGGAGGTTTAATGAAGTTCAGAGAGTTTCCCAAGACAAAAAACATATTAATCAGGTTCTTGGGTGGGTATTTGTCAAGGCACAAATGATAAGAAAGCAAGATTCTTAACAAGACCTGCATTTTATTTTTTATATAAACTTAGTCTTCAAACCTGATTCCTTCTGCTCCTTCTAAAGAAACTGTTATGCTATTTTTCAGCACATCTGTTA
The DNA here is from genome assembly GCA_004027165.1 of Ctenomys sociabilis. Taxonomy (NCBI): domain Eukaryota; kingdom Metazoa; phylum Chordata; class Mammalia; order Rodentia; family Ctenomyidae; genus Ctenomys; species Ctenomys sociabilis. Next base: position 10,277 of record PVKA01009001.1, read on the forward strand.
GACCCTGACCATTTCTTATTTTTTTCAAACACTATAAATCTTCATTAGGCCATGCCCCATGCCAGGATTTTTCCATTTGGGGATAGAAAAAAAATTCCCAAGCCCACCAAAACCCTGTGGCTTGGCTTCCTGTCCAGCTGGCTTGCTGTTCCTCAAGATTTTATTCCCATCATCAAAGTGGCTTGACAGACTGAGAACAAACCTCTGGCTCACCCTGAACTCACAGTATACTGTTTCCAAGTCAGAACAAACACCAAGTAATAGCAAGAGAAAAGGAAGAGAAAAAATATTTTCCTGACTTAGAAGCCAGTTCAGAGAAAGCCCAGCTCTGTGACCATGGACCGCTCTGTTATGTGGCCATTCTTGGAGGGTGGGCATGAGTGTGGGCACAGGGTCCTACCTGTGGCCCGTTACCCCACCATCACAGGTGGGCCCTGTAGTGGCCTAATCTGCTGTTCCCAGAGTTGGCATGTGTAGCACTTGAGGGAGCCTCCCAGACCTTGCTGAAGACAACCCTGGCCCAGACCCTCGCAGCCATGGTTCCATCAGGGTTGTCCCAGAGGTTTCTCAAGCCAGTAAACCTCCAACCTGTGTGAGGCCTAAAAAAGACAAACTGGAGGCTGGCAGGGAGCGCCAAAGATTGATCACCAGCCTTCCCTCCATTTGTTAGAAATGTTCAAAAAGTGTTAACTTAGCTTTAAAAACTCATGGAAAGCAGGCTCCTTGTCACACTTAAAAGGCAAACCATTTTCCGAAAACTTCCCTTTATGATTGTGCATGGCTCCACAGAAAAACATCCTGGGCTAAAAATCCTGACTGGGAAGCCGCTTGGTAGCATGGGTAGTAAATGATGGCACCAAGGAGAACCCTGTGAGCTTCAAGTGACCGGTGCTTGATAGTCTGGCCTGTTTCCCTCATTCCTGCCTTCTCAGCATGTTCCCTAATCTGCAAACTGCTGTGTCCAGGTCCCTGGTCAGGCCCAGCTCCTTCCCACATCTGCTGCCCAATCTCAAAGTACCCTTCTCAACTTTATCTGTCTTCATTTTTTCCCATCTCCCACTGCCTAAATCAAGTCTGCATGTGCCCTCTTCATTTCTCTATATCCTGCCCCAAGTCTGTCTCTGGCTCACCCTCCAGAGCTTCCTGGAGACCAGTAAGCATTTCCTGTACCCTTCCTCACCACACCAGGTCAGAGTTGACTGCTGGAGATGTCCTGGCCTTTGGCCATTGGCATAGCCCTGGCTCCTTGATGCTCTATGGCAGGCCAGCCCCTTGTGGTGGATGTCCTGGCTTTCTTCTGAATGGCCTTTTCTTTTGTCTTTGTTTTTTTTTTGTTTTGTTTTGTTTTGTTTTGTTTTGTGGGAGAAGGTCTTAGCAGTTAAACAGCAGAGGTCCCATAGGTGAGAATGATGTCATTAAAGAAATTTTCATAAACTGTATGGGCTATCCATGGTGGATGGAAGAAGAGTGACATTGGGAGATCATGATTGAGAACTTTGAGAAAACTAAATTGAGCAAAAGATATGAGAGGATCAAAAACTAAAGAACAAAATAAATTACAAATATTGTGAACATTTTTTCAAAAAGTAAAACTGAAGGAGGTCCTGGTGTTTCATTGTTTCATGCCTACAGTCCCAACGCTTGGGAAGCTGAGGCAGGATTGCTGTGGGTTTAAGGCCAGCCTGAAATACAGAGTGAGACCTGTCTCAAAAAAAAAAAAAAAAAAAAAAAAAAAAAAAGAAGAATGTTTTCATGTTGGCCCCGTCCCTAGGGTGTGCTGAGACGGTGATTGAGACCGGGCGTGGTGGTGTGCACCTATAATCCCAGCACTTGAGAGGCTGGAAACCAGAAAATCACTGAGTCTAAGCTATGGCTACCCTGTCGACTCTGTACTAAATACATTTTAAAAAAATGAATGCTACATAAAAGTGAAACTTAAATGCTAGGAAAATGAGGGATATCTGTTAGCATACACAAGGTTCTGGGTTTGCTCCCTAGCACCCCTTCAAAATGTGTGTGAAACACTTAAAATCTTATAGAAGAGTTGGACTTTGTAAGCATAACATGAAAGTCAGATTATTTAAAATTATTAATGTATTTGTGTAGAACTGAGAGCATTTATAAATTATGAAGCTTTTTATAAAGTTAAACCTCAAAAAGTTTGCAACATGGGTGACTAAAGCCAGATTCTTTTTATATACAAAGAGCTCCTACCAATCATTGCAAAAAACTGAGTAATGGGATTTGAATACAAATCCAAAAAAGGAAATTCAAATATTTTTAAAAGCATAAATATGGTGGTCAACCTCACTTTTAATATAGTTGCAATTTAACACAGTGGGATTATTGACCTTTCCAGTGACTGCTGTGTTGGTCCTAAGGAAATAACTGGGCCTGCTCAAGTATTGGGGAGCTGGGGCATTGGTGTTCTCTCAGACCCACTGTTTTCTGTTTATTCTCTTGACAAAAAGGTTAAAAATTTAACAGTGGATTGAAGTTCTGTTGCTGAACATGTAAATTGGGACATATCCTTATGCCCTAAACTGTTATACAAATATATCATCACAGTATTATTTTCAGCTGCCGAGTATCTTAGTCTGAATTCTGTCCAGGGCTAAGGAGATGGCTCAGTGGAATAAGCGCTTCCCTGGCAAGTGCAAAGGCCTGAGTTCAATCCCGGGTTCTGAAAAAAAAAAAAAAAATCTGTCCAAAGGGGACAGATAGGCCCATGACGTAGAGCAGTTCACAACTGTTAACAAAATGAGGCCCCTCCCCAATAAAATGGTATTCCAAACATAGTGATGGAAAATAGTGATGCTCAGAGCTTGCTATCTTCTAAGCTGCCATTTGTATAAAGATAAGCAAGTGGATTATAAATGCAGAGAAGGTAGCCGGAAGGCTGTGCTGGCCAGTAGTAATACTTCCTCAACAGGCTGAGCAGGGAACAGTTTGTAAAAATCGCTAGTACAGGCATGAAATTAGGCTAGACCCAAGCTATCAGCTAAACTGGGTTTAGTAGGTGAAGTGTCACAAAGCAAGCAGATACCTAAGGGAAGCCAATGAGCAGGGCCGTGGGGCAGGTCAGTAGCAGAGACCACCATCCAAGCCAGTTCCACCTCCTGTTGAGATATTTGACAGATTTCTTACAGTCAAAGGGGCAGCTGCAGGATGTGGGCAGTTTGGACAAAGGAACAACCTTAGGGGAAATAGTGAAACAATTCCTTTACAGGGCATGAGAAGTTTGGGTCAGAAAATCCACTAGTCACACTGGTGCCAGTTCCAGTGTCACCCTTGGTCATATATTAGAAGAGGAGGCCAGGGTATGGTGGCACACAACTATAATCTGAGCACTGGGGAAGGTGAGGCAGAAGGATTACTATGAGTTCAGGGCCAGCCCAGGCTGCATTGTGAGTTCAAGGCCAGCCTGGACTATGTAGCAAGACCCTGTCTCAAAAAAAAAAAAAAAAAGAGAAGGGAATGGCCAGGCCCCAGCTAGAGGGGAAAGTATGTCAAGGCAGAACAGAGGCCTAAGCCAAGGCCCTTCAAGCACTGTGCTCAAAAGAAAGGCCTTGGGGTTTGAGTGTGTGGCCCTCCAAATCTGAGCTACTCACAGTTTTTGCCATGTTCAAAAAATGAAGCAAGCCTTTTATCGGAAGAAAACAATTCTGTTTAATGGGAAAAGGGTCTTGTGCCCAGTGTTTGTTAATCGTGTATGTATGTTATGCACTTGGCAGTGTTGTGTCTACAGATAGGCTTTCTCATGTGTGGGCATAATTCTTCTCCTCCAAAGTGCTAAATTCATTATTTTCAAAGCCAAATGATTATTTCCAAGAGAATTTCTATATGTAAGAGAGGAAAGTTGTCTCATTCATAACACACCTTATTTTCGATAAACTGGAATGGAACCCAGGGTTTTACTTGTTTTCTACTGATTTGGAAACAGAGTATTGGGTTTTGTCTGGCTCATGTATAACCCTAGCTTCCAGCAGATGCATTCGGACTCATTTGCTCACTGCAGTTGCCAAACACCTAAGGTTGTGCCTGAGCCTCATCTGCCTGGTAAAAACACACACGTTTTCTTATTCCTGTGAGCCAGACCTCAGGGAGAGAAAACATCAATTTATATTTTGTTCTTTTATCTTTCTAGGCAAAATCCATGTTTGGTGACCAGAGCTGTATATATTGATATTCTCTTCCTACTGACTTACTGCTTCGACAAACCCACAAAGGGAAACCAGCCAGGTATGATTCACAGTTATGTCCTATTTGGGATAAAGGTTGTAGGCCTTCGAGGTATGGGTGGGGTTTTGAGCAGCTGTACTCCCCACTGGCACGCTGGTCTCCTTTGGTTATGTGAGCCACACATCAAATTCAGCAGTATCCTATGACTGGCTCCCTCCTTGAAACTTCTCCAGGTAGCTTGTCTTTGTGGGAAGAGTGTGAACCCTATTCAGACACCCTCTGTGTCTCAGAGACCTTGGCTTTTCCCAGATCCTGCATTTTCTTCAGAAGGTCAGCAGTCACTTTCCAGTAACTGCTGTGTTGGTCTTAAGGAAGTAACTGGGCCTGCTCAAGTATCAGGGAGCTGGGCGCTGGTGCTCTCTCAGACCCACTCCGTACTGTGCAGGCACTGCCGCCTCAAGCTCAGGCATCACTTGTTCAAGGCCACGTATGATCCCAGATCCACATGTAATTGTTGTATTTTAGTCACACACAACTTATGAAGTATTTTTTGTTTTGTTTGTTTTTTAAGGGAGAAGGGCAACTCCAAATAAAATTTTTTGATGTGTTTATTTAAGAGGCTGTAGGAAGTGTTCTACATGAATTCCAGGCCACAGATTGAAATTGATTTTCATCAACACAAGCTGGAATTCAGAGTAATAAGCCTGCAACTGGTTAAAATCAGCCTCTTGTAATTGATTAGGCCTGTCCCAAGGAAGCTACAATTATAATCCCGTCGAATTCTGAGTGCTCACAGGCCAGGCCTCACCTCTACCACTCATCTGTCAGTGATTTGCTGTCTTCAGTAAATACATTCAGGCTGTCCTGGCCAGCTCTGTCCATATAGAACCCTGGTTCCAATTCAAACCAGTTTACAATGCTTTGCAAGGGAAGGGGTGGGCAGGGGTTGGGCCTCATCCAGCTAGATGTTCCTTAGCCCACGGATCTCCTGTGGCCACACAGAGGTAGGACAAACATGCTGGATTTTTCTCTGTTCTATACCCCTCATGGGGCAGCAGTGTATAGTTCAGTGGTACAGGATCATAGGGTTTTATAGCTATAAAGCAGGCACAGTTTATGCCATTTATCTTGACATAGTTGTAAGCAGTGCTCCCTTTTGTTCTTGCAAGTGTCCAGGTTTGCACAATGAATTATAAGCCATCCTAGCCATAAGGGACCTCACTATTGCATTCACTTTAGTTTACACTTGAATCAACTGAGATCCAGAAATTTTATAAAGATTATAAATCATGTTATCAAAGAAGTTATTTTATATTTCTACCAGCTGTGTATTTCAGTTCCAAATTTCACACAGCTTTGTAATACAGTACTTATGTGCTTATGTATTTAAAAGGGACTGCTTACAGATCCACCCACTGGGGTCCTAACAGAGTCAGTATGGTTAACTGTAATCATTAGTTTATTTGAACTGATTTTTCTTGGCTCATTTAGTATCATTATTCCTTGTCTAAAAGGATTAACCCTTGAGTGTTATAAAATCTTTCCTTTCCCCAACTTTTGTTCTTTACTGATAAGCTAAGGTCCATGAAGATGGAATTTTTTTTTTTTTTTTTTGGTGGAACCAGGGATTGAACTCAGACCCTGCGCTTGCCAGGGAAGCCAACTCCCCAGCTCCCGTCTCCATGAAGATGACTTGGGCTTTTCTGAATCGTTCTTTCCTTCAAACTTCAAGATGATTGCAGCTGTCTTTGTTACTTGAAGGCACGCACCAGTCCTCAGAACGCCCTCACCGGTGGGCATGGGGACAGCGGTCACGCCAGGTGTGCTGCTCAGCACTGTCTGAGGCAGCTCCTCATCACGTGTGGCACTTGAGACGCAGTCTAGACCGAGACATAAAATGCACTGGGGTTTCACAAACTACATGAAAAAAATGTAAAACTGCTCCAATAAAATGTATATTGAATACATTAGGAAATATAATATGTTTGCCATCAGATTCAAATGTAAAATGTATATTTAAAATTATTTTCACCTGGACTGGGGCAATAGCTCAGTAGAATGAGCATTTGCCTGGCAAGCACAAGGGCTTGAGTTCAATCCCTGGTTCCACCAAAAAATAAATAATAAATAATAAAATTACTTTCACCTGTTTCTTTTACTTTTTAAAATGTGACTACTGGGCCAGGGAGATGGTTCAGTGGAATAAATGCTGGTCTGGCAAGTACAAGGTCCTGAGTTTGATCCCTGGTACCACCAAAAAAAAAAAAAAAAAAACGTGTAAAATGTGACTACTTAGAATGAAAAATTATAGAAAAGAAAAATCATCTAAATATGTGAATTTAACACATGGTGAGATTTAAAAAGTTGTTACTGACTTATTACAGAAACCAAAGTAGTACATAAAAGTAACATTATTGGTAAAAAAAAATGTGTCTACTAGAAAATTAAAAAAAAAAAAATTCAAATGATCACCACAAGCTGTGCCAGCCCCACCCCTGGGCACTGAGATTGTGATTGAGACTGGGCATGATGGCTTGTGAATGTAATACCAGCACTTGGGGAACTGAAAACAGGAAGATCACGGAGTCTGAATCTATGTGTGAGCCGCTATAGACCCTGTACTAAATACATTTTAAAAAGAAAAGAAGAGCCGGGCATGGTGGCTCAGGCCTGTAATCCTTGCACTTGGGAGGCTGAGGCAGGAGGATTGTTGCGAGTTCGAGACCAGCTTGAGCTACAAAGTGAGCTTAAGGCCAGCCTGAGACCCTGTCTCAAAAAGACAAAAAAAGCTGGGGAGATAGCTCAGTGAGATAATGTGCTTGCCTGGAAAGCTTAAGGTCCTAAGTTCAATCCCTGGTATCACAAAAAAAAAAAAAACCTTTGCTTTAAGCCGGGCGTGGTGGCGCATGCCTGTAATCCCAGCACTTGGGAGGCTGAGGCAGGAGGATTGTTGTGAGTTCGAGACCAGCCTGAGCTACAAAGTCAGCTTAAAGCCAGCCTGAACTGCATAGCGAGACCCTGTCTCAAAAAGACAAAAAAAAGACAAAAAAAGAAAAAGAGAAGAAAATTTCAAATAATATTTATGATTTGCATTTTGCTATTATTAGCATTGGTTTTGTCCAAACCTTTGAGAATTGGCCTCCTAAACCCCAGAATATATGTCTGTGTGTATCAGTATCTTGCCTACATGAAATTGTGTGTTTGGGAAACACATCCATACAGATAGTAATAGCAAAGTTTCCTCCAAAGAATGGACTAGATTTTTAGAAATAACCAAACATCAAATAAAATGGTGATTAAGATCGATAGTGCTCTTTGACATAAAAATAACCTGTAATATTAAAGTAGTGAGGAGCCAGGGAGATGGCTCAGTAGAATAAGCACTTCCCTAGCAAGCGCAAGGGTCTGAGTTCAATCCCCAGTTCCGCAAAAAAAAAAAAATAAACAGCAACAAAAAAAAAAAACAAACAGCTTTTTCCGTAACGGGTTTGCCACGAGAATGCAGTTGTAGTAAAAGCCACCACTAAATCCAAGCCAACATGGGAAAGGAAAAGACTTACATTAATATTGTCGTCATCAGACACATGGACTCCAGCAAGTCCACCACCACCAGCCATCTGATCTACAAATGGGGTGGAATCGACAAAAGGACCATTGAAAATTTTGAGAAGGAGGCTGCTGAGATGAGGAAGGGCTCCTTCAAATATGCCTGGGTTTTAGACAAGCTGAAAGCCAAGCGTGAGCGTGGTATCACCCACCATTGACATCTCCCTGTGGAAACTTTAGACCAGCAAGTATTATGTGACCATCATTGATACTCCTGGACACAGAGACTTCATCAAAAACATGATTACAGGCACATCTCAGGCTGACTGTGCTGTCCTCATTGTTGCTACTGATGTTGGTGAATTCAAAGCTGGTATCTCCAAGAACGGGAAAACCCGTGAGCCGGCCCTTCTGGCTTATATACTGGGTGTGAAACAAATATAATCCATTTGTTAGCAATTAGTTGGAGTTAACAAAATGGATTCCATGGAGCCACCCTACAGCCAGAAGACATACGAGGAAATTTTTAAGGAAGTCAGCACCTACATTAAGAAAATTGGCTACAACCCTAACACTGTAGCTTTTGTGCCAATTTCTGGTTGGAATGGTGATAGCATGCTGGAACCAAGTGCTAACATGCCTTGGTTCAAAGGATGGAAGGTTACTCGTAAAGATGGCAATGCCAGCAGAACCACACTCCTTGAAGCTTTGGATTGCATCCTCCCACCCACTCGCCCCACTGACAGGCCACTGCGGCTGCCCCTCCAGGATGTCTACAAAATCAGTGGTATTGGCACTGTCCCTGTGGGTCGAGTGGACACTGGTGTTCTCAGACCCGGCATGGTGGTCACCTTTGCTCCAGTCAGTCTCACAACTGAAGTCAAGTCTGTTGAAATGCACCATGAAGCTTTGAGTGGAGCTCTTCTTGGGGACAGTGTGGGCTTCAATGTCAAGAATGTGTCTGTCAAAGATGTCCGCCGTGGCAATGTGGCTGGTGACAGCAAAAACGACCCACCAGTGGAAGCAGCTGGTTTCACTGCTCAGGTGATTGTCCTGAACCCTCCTGGCCAGATCAGTGCTGGCTGTGCCCTGTCCTGGACTGTCACACAGCTCACATTGCTTGCAAGTTTGCTGAGCTGAAAGAACAGATTGATCACTGATCTGGTAAGAAGCTGGAAGCTGGGCCCAAATTTTTGAAATCTGGTGATGCTGCCATTGTTGACATGGTTCCAGGCAAGCCCATGTGTGTCAAGAACTGCTTGACTACCCACCTCTGGGCCGTTTAGCTGTTCGTGATATGAGACAGACAGTTGCCATGGGTGTTATCAAAGCTGTGGACAGCTGGAGCTGGCAAGGTCACCAAGTCTGCCCAGAAAGCTCAGAAGGCTAAATGAATATTATCCCTGACACCTGACACCCCAGTCTTAATCAGTGGTGGAAGACCCATCTCAGAACTGTTTCTCCCAATTGGCCATTTATTTTTTTTTTTTTTTTTTTTGAGACAGGGTCTCACTGTGCAGTTCGGGCTGGCCTTAAGCTCACTTTGTAGCTCAGGCTGGTCTCGAACTCACAACAATCCTCCTGCCTCAGCCTCCCTAGTGCTGGGATTACAGGCATGCGCCACCACGCCCGGCTCTGCAATTGGCCATTTAAGTTTAATAGTGAAAGACTGGTTAATGATAACAATGCATTATAAAACCTTTAGAAGAAAAGGAGAATATTTTGTGGACCATTTGTGTGTGTGTGTGTGTGGCAGTTTTTATTAGTTTTTAAAATCAATACTTTTTAATGGAAACAACTTGACCAAAAATCTGTCACAGAATTAAAGTAGTGAAATTTGTTCTTGTGTGTTTCATAAACTGTTTTCAAAGATAGTATGAGCAGTAGACAGATATATCACAAAATAAGAGAATCTATTTGGTTGTGTTGATTTCCATGTTTTCAAAATAATGTCATGATATTATAGTTTTGCCTTATAAGTTCCTAGAAATTATGTCTTAGATTCCTTGTCACCCAGGTAAGCATATAGCAGACCTTTGTTAAATTGTTATTAGCTGATTGGTTGAAATGTAGTTTCCCTCAGGTTTTTGCTTTGTTTTTTGGTGTCATTTTGCTTTTCTTTTTTAGGGTCTCACTTTGTAGTTCAGACTGGTCTTGAACTCACTATGTAGCCCAGGCTGGCCTTAAACTCAAGGCAATCTTCCTGTCTCAGCCTCCCAAGTACTAGAATTGCATATGTACACCACCACTCTTGGGCTTAGTTTTTAAAATAGAGCAGTTGGTATTAAATTCTAAGTCTTAGGCAGATATGGTGGCTTACGTAAGCCCAGCCTGACCAGACTAACACTTTAGTGAAACCCTCTCTCAAAATAAAATATTAAAGTAAAAGGCTAAGGATATAGCTAAATACAAAGGCTCTGGTTTAAGAAAAAAATAAAAATAATAGATTCAAGTCTTACTTAAACTCATACATCACTCAGAAATGAATTTAGTTTCTGAATTCAAATGAGGTATTTAGATCATATGTGTATGTTTATAAAGTTTATCTACATGTTACTACCTCACAAACCTCAGGATGGCAAGGACAGCACAAGACTCTGAACCTTGAGTTCAAATCTCAGATGGCTCATTTAGTTCATAACTTTAAGCAAGATTTTAACCTTGAAACACTTTCTTATTTTAAACAGGGCTAACAATCAAGTCTATATCTCAGAGCAATTGTCAGCTTGTACATATAGAGCATTGTGCAAAGAATGTGCTTTGCATGACAGAGAATAAGTGCTAGATAAATATTAGCTATAATCGTTAGTTGTAAACCAGGCTCTAATCCAGCCTCCTGAAACTTGACAGAACTGTGTTCAAGCCTCAGATTTGTAATTCTATTTTTAGCAGTCTTTGCTTGCACGCCTGGCATAAATTGCTAATCCATCTGAGTAAGGATGCTCTGGACCCTCAGCCTGGTTCAGAAAAAGATCTTTGTTTTTCTTGTTCATTTGGTTCTTTATTTGTGAGACACACTAGTATCAGAAGTAGTTGAGGACCTGAATCTGAGTCTGAAAGTGAAGATGTCTTGGGCTTTATGTAAATACAATGAAGAGTGCTGCTCAGGAATGTGTAGTGGACGCATTTGAGGCACTGAGGAAAAAGGGCATTTCTGCTTGAAGAGTGTTGTAGGCAGCCTAGTTAGCTAGAAATATAGGCAGTCAGACAGGGCCAGGCCCTTGAAGGAGATAACACAGGAGACAAGATATCTCGCAAGTCTGGGAGGGATGGAAGCTCCTGCTGTGGGCTGGACCTAAGATCCAAGATCAAACAAATGCCAGCCTCCTCAAAGATTGGCATCTGAGATTGATCATCAACCTGAGGAAGAATCATTAATCAACCAAGAATCATTAATCCGACTACTATTGGATGGCTACATGATAAAGTCCTATTCTACATTCATGCTCACTTGCTTTGTGAATTGCTACCCCATTTGGTCTTGGGCCTAACCAGTTTTACCTGAGCAATGGTGCTTGCAATCCCATTGGTTGACCATAGTTTTGTCCCACCCCACATCCACCTAACAAGTTCGCATATTCTCCACCTTGCCTTTTATAGTGGTTTTACACTATAAAAGTCCCTGGAAGAGAGCTTCCCGGGGAACTACCTACTTGGGCCCCCCTCCTGTCCCTCCTACAGGAGATTTTCTTTCTTTCAATACATTATGCCCATAACCTCCATTTGTTCCTAAAATTCATTCTTCAGTTTTAGAGAACATGAACTCGTGCAGATCAGGTCAGGAGATCATTTTTCCCTATGTCATTTGGAGGTTCCCTATATCATTTGGAGGTCACCCACCCCAGATCAATTTTTCTCCCTGTATCAAGAGGACAAGAAAGGCTTATAGAGGAGTTGGTGATGTGGATTTTGATGATGAGCAGGGATTCACCAGATGGGCAAGGGGAAGGTAGCTTTTACCAATAGAGGGGTAGGCATAGCCCAAACCACAGAGGCATAGATCGACCAGTCCAGCGTTCAAAGACTGGAGTGTTGGGTGTCTGGAGCATTAGGCTCCTGGTCAGGCAGGATGGGTAAAACAGAGCTGAAGCCCTGAGTCAGGCCAGCAGGGCCCTGTACGCCAAAGCCTCAGGAGTTTGGACTTGACGCTGTAGACAAAGGGATTACTGGAGGATGTAAAGCAAACGAATTGGTACTGGGGATTGTATTCAGGACTTTGTGCTTGCAGGGCTATCTCCCCAGCCCCCAGACGTAGTAAAGCAGAGGAAGATTATGTGAGGATCTTTTTTGAATTTCTAGTTTTTATTAGGACATGCTCATAGTACATAATGATTACTGTGTGCACAGGAGCTAGTGCCCTTGTATAACATGTCTTCTCAGCTCATTCGCTCTGCCCACTCTTGGTCCCCTTCCTCTCCCCTTCCCTTTTATAAAAACTCTGTCTCCTTATTTCCTATCAGTTTTTGTTTTGCCCTTCACTTGTACTTTGGGTTTCTCATAGAAAACAAACCATGCAACATTTAAGCTGTGTGTCTGATTTATTTCATTTAACACTATGGTCTCAAGGTACATCCATACATCATGTGTTTTTTAGAACAAAGCATGTTTGGGATGTCCTCATTCTTATGAACTCTCAGGACTCTTACAGAGCCATATCGCTGTTGTCATTCAAAATCAATGTAACTGAAAATTCATCCCCTCAGTATCAGAGATTTTCTGGGTCATTGTGATAGCCATACTGGGGATGTGGAGGGCGAATGGTGGACCAGACAGGAACTAAGTCCACACAGAGGAGGTGGAGAGGTGCATGCTTACAGTCTAAGCACTGGGGAGGCTAAGACAGGAATATCATCATGACTTTGAGGCCAGACTCTGCTACATAATGAGCTTAAAGTCAAACTGAATCACATAGCAAGACCCTGTCTCAGGAAGAAAAAAAAGCACAGTGCTGAAAACTGTTAAACAGTTGTTTGGAATGGTAGAATTATAGAAGGCTTTCCCTTTTATTTTACTATGCAGCATGGTTCTTTCATTTGTGTGTGTGTATTTGCCTACATTTAAACATTAAGTGTATTTAATCTTGAAAGGAGATGATTCCAAAAGAAAGGAAGTGATAATTCCAGGGTAACTTTTCTTGGCCTGGAGGAGGATCTGCCCATCCCTACTCAAACCCCATTCATAAGTAACCTCGGAAGGTTGTCCTTATCTCAAGAGAGCATTAAAACCTTATGTGGGGCTGGGGGATTCACAGTGAAAGAAACATGATTTGAGAAGCTTAAGATAATGATGGATCTGCTGTCATTCAAACTTTATCTAGGTACTTCCCAGTCATTTGAGGTTTCCTCAGCCGTTAGCTAGGTTTCAAAAAGTCCAAGTCTGGTTCTGTTTGGAGTTTTAAAGTGATTCAAACCACAAGGACTCTGGCCGCTCCTTTCCTTTTCCTCTTGAATCCAGCTGTCAGCATTGGTGTATATCAGCTTCCTGCAGGAAAGAAAGTTATAGTTTACAGCTGGATTTGGGGACAATGAGGAAGAAAAAGCCTGCTATAAGGACCCGGGAGCTGGCTTACAGGCCTGGGCAGAGATGTGGCAACAGCTTTATTTCTAATTTTAAACTCATCTGAAGTTATTTGCTCTCAGACTGGAAATTTTCCATTGAAATACCCATTTACTAAATTACCTCTGAGGCCTGTCTAAATGTTTATCCCTTTACTAGAGAGGTGGACTTTCTATTTCTATGGCTCTGCCCCCTGAATTTGAGTTTTTTTCACAGCTGTTGAGTTTTCTTTTACCAAGAATCTAAACAAATATCTTCCCTACTTGTACTTTCAGGCTTCTACTTTAAGCTGTCATAGTGGGTTCTGAGTGAGTTTTTCCTTTCCTGGCTCTCTTTTACTAATTTTATGCAAGCTGGTTTTCCTGTAATTATAAGTGTACATAATAAAATAGGAATCTAAAAAGGATCTGTTGATTCCAAAAGCAGTAAGAAATGACATAGTAACTTCATAGAAATGTTTTCACTGGAAATCCCACAGCGCATTGTGTGAGTGCTCTTGGGAGGCTGTTTCCCTACCTGTGTGTAACACTCCCATTGTTAGGGAACAGTAATCTCAGTACTGTCTTGCTTACAAGAGATAATGATCACTGCCCACACTCACCTCTTTGCCAGCGAGGCCCTTTGTCTGCTGTAATGAAGGTGACACTAGTGTTCCTTCATTTCAGCTATAAGGATACTGAAGCAGAGAGAACTGCCAGCATTGTGTATATACTAAGGTAGTGGCCTGAACGTTGGCCAAAGCCCCACTGGGGACAACCAGTCTCCCTCTCAGTGAAAGGACCTCAGAACCCACTCTGTGGATCTACCTTTCTAGGCTTCTGCCCCTTCTTGCAGAGCCGCTGGGCCTCCAAGAGCAATCCCCTTGTAGGAGCTTCATGGGAAACATTTCTGTTTCCCATGCTGAGGGTGTGTGGAATGATTCGAGAGAGCAGGGCCAGCCAGAACATGTTGCTAGAAAGAGGACACCTGCCTACCTGGGCAGCCACCTGCCCTTGCAAGTGGACCTACCACCACTGCACCAAGCACTCCCCGGTACCAGGCTGCTCAAACTGCATTCTGTGGTTTCTTTGTTAGTTGGGATTTGCAGTTCAGATCTCATCACCCTGCCAAGTATAATAAATGTTTTGCTTTAACTGGAATGTAACATTCTATTTTTCTTCTGAATGCCTTAAAAATGACCAGCTTGTGAGAATGAAGTCAGAGTCCCTATGTAGTTGAAATGCCAAGTCAGCACACATTGTAGATCAATAAAAGAATGGAAGACAGGCTCTCCTTTATGACTCCTGGTATTTATATCCTGGAAGTCAGGTAATGTAAGCCCTCCTGCATTAGTTAAATGGTAAAATCTGTGAGATGTATTCAGTGCCTTGTATTTGTACTGCCTAGAACATGAATAATCTATGTGTGACATGAATAAATATAAGGTCAGTGATTTTTATGACATACTAACTTCTTTTACTTAAGTTCTGGGGAAATAAAACCAAACAATTACAGAGAATGAAAACATTGGCAACTTATAAACACCTGCCTTGGTTGTTTGGTCTAATTAGGTTAAATTTAAATCAATTCCATCTGAAGAAATTGAGAACAATTCTTATCTGTTCCTTGGTCATGCACTTTTATCGGTGATGGATGCACATGTGTTTAATATGACATAGTTGGTGTGAGTCTCTCAGCTCTGGATGGGAGATAAAAGAGAATTGAGAACATATTTTTTAGTCTTTTGGGGTCTTTGTATTTCTGGGCCTGTGGCTATAAAATTGGAGGATAAAGGCAGACCTTGTTAATAAATTAGTCAGGTTTTCTCTGAAACACTAGGCCTGTCACTTAAATGGCTACTTTTGCCAAAAGTTACCTTTCCAGGGATCACTTAGCTCCTAAAATGAGCAGATGACTTGGGCTGACTTTGGAAATCAGAACAATATAGGGTGTTATTACCTACTAGGTCAGTGTGGTATTTATGGCTTGTTAATTCCAAGCCTGTACTGAGTACATTGGCCTAAAATTCTTATGATTTTAGCAGTTGGAGGACATTTAATTACTGGGTAGAGAGGAAGCTGTAGCAATTAAGAGTCTTGCCCAAGGTCACACAGCTGGGCCACCAGAGGGAGCTTTCCTAGCACCTTGTTCAGTGATTACCCACCTCTGAGGACTAGTGGGTGAGAATAAGAGTGTCTTATCTGTCCTGAAACCTTCTGAACCAATTACTTTTATGCTTTTTGTTTTGTTTTGTTTGCAGAACCAGGAATTGAACTCAGACCCTTGCACTTGTCAGGGAAGCACTTATTCCACGGAGCTGTGTCCCCCCCCCCTGCCCTGAACCAATTATTTTTGCCACCCCAGGGGTGAAGTTCTATTCAAATAAGCACTAGGGACTTAGAACCTTGTGATTTCAGTGTTTCTGTGTTCATGCCTCTCGCTGCCTGTATCAAATTAAATTGGTGTGCCATAGCTTTTCAAAGCATCTTCTGAATATTCAGGAAAAATGGAATCATGTCTTCGTGGCCCTTCATGGCTGGGTTCCTTCACTTAACAATGTTTTCAGGGTTCACCCATGTTGTAGCATGGCTAAGCACTATTTCCCTGTGAGGCCAGCATTTTACGTATCTAATTATTAACTAATGGGTACTTTGTTTACTCTTACCTTTTAGCCATGATTACTGGGGATTAAACCCAGGTCCTTCATGCTAAGCTTTAGGCCTTTTAATTTTTATTTTTAGATAAGGACTCACAGTGTCACTGTTATCTAAGCTGGGCTCAAACTTGGAATCTTCTTCACTCACCTCCCAGAAGGCTCCCAGGGATTACAGGCATCTACCAGTACACCTTGGCTGAGTTCTTCAGAGTTTTTGTTTTGTTTTTTGGGACAGAGTCTCACTGTGCATTTCAGGCTGGCTTTGAACTCACTGTATATCCCAGGCTGGCTTCAAACTCACAGAGGTCTCCTGTCTCAGCACCCCCAAGTGCTCAGATCACTCACTGGTGTGTTCCACAATGCCCAGCTAAGTTTGTGGTTTTGGTGATATCCAAAGTTATCTCTTTTTTCTTTTGTTTCTGTACATTTAATGTCATATCTAAGAACTATAGCCTAGGGGCCAGGGAGATGGCTCAGTGGAATAATCACTTCCCTGGTGAGTGCAAAGGCCTGAGTTCAATCCCCAGTTCCACCAAAAAAAAAAAAAAAAAAAAACTACCACCTAATCCACAGTCACAAAGATTTATCTCATCATGGTATTTTCAAAACTACCCTTTTCTTAGCTGGGCTTAGTGGCACATGCCTATGATCCCAGCACTGGGGAGGCTGAGGGTAGAGGATCATTGTGAGTTCAAGGTCAGCCTGTACTACTCAGTGGGTTCAAAGCCTGCTTGAAATACATAGTGAGACAATGTCTCAAAAAAAAAGACTATATTTTCCTTATTAAATTGTTTTCACATCCTTATCAAAAAATCAATTGACCATAAATTATGAGTTTAGGGCCAGGGAGATGGCTCAGTAGAATAAGTGCTTGCCTGGCAAGTGCAAGGGCCTGAGTTCAATCCCCGGTTCTGCCAAACATAAAACATTAAATAAATCATGAGCTTAATTCTAGATTCTTAATTTTTTACACTGAGCCATCTCCCTGGCCCAAGATTCTTAATTTTATTCCTTGTTTTGTTTTGTTTTGAGACAAAGTTTCAGTGTACAGTTCAGACTGGCCTTGAACTCGCTTTGTAGCTCAAGCTATCCTAAATTCATAGCAACCCTCCAGCCTCAGCCTCCCAGGTACTGGGATTCCAGGCATGTTGTGCCTGGCTAATTGTATTCCACTGATCTACTTATCTGTTCTTAAAGTAGAGCACATTGTTTTGATTAGAACATTGTTTTGATTACTAGTGCTTTATAATAATTTTAGTGTATGTGAATCTTCCAACTTGGTTCTTTTTTAAATTTTAGTTAGCTATTAGGGGTTCCTGGTTTTTTTTTTTTTTTTTTTTTTTACATATTTTCATGTCTTTTAGATCAGCTTTAGTAAAGCTTTTAACAAAAAAAAGTTGGGGGCGGGCCAGCCTGATAGCTCAGCGGACTAAAGTGCCTGCTTAGGCAGAGCGCATCAGTCAGATTCGACCCCCAGCCTGTTGTGCAAGCCCCGCCCAGGATGCGCGCTGAGACCTCGACTGAGACTGGGTGTGGCGGTGCGCGCCTATGACCCCAGCACTTGGGAGGCTGCAAACAGGAGGATCACTACGAGTTGGATCTACATAGTGAGCCCTGTAGACCTTATAGGCCCTATTCTAAATAAGAGAAGAAAAAATAAGTTGTGGGAGCCAGCTGGGATTTGACAGGGATTATGTGAATCTGTAGCTGAGTTTGAAGAAGATTGCCATTGTAACAGTTAGTATGTTTTCAAATCCATGATCTCAAGATTCAATCTATGTAAAAATCTCTTTTACTACTTTCAGTGATGTTTTCATAGTTTTTAGTATAAATGTCATGCATAACTTTCATGTGTTGATTTTTATCCTGTAACTTTATTGAGCTTTTATTAGCTCTGATAGGTTTTTTGGTGGACTCTTAGTTTTCTGTGTGCAAGATCATATCATTTGCAATAGAGAAAGTTTTTACTGTTTCCTTTTTTTTTTTACTGTTTCCTTTCTAATCTGCTTATCTTTTAATTTATTTTTTTTTTACCAATTGCTCTGGCTAGAACCTCTAGTATAATGTTAACTAGAAATAGTAAGAGGAGACATATTTATCTTGTTCCATGCCTTAGGGATCTAACTGTGATGGTAGCCGTAGATTTTGTAGGTTGAAAAAATTCCTTACTGTTTCTACTTCATTGAAGTTGTTTGTTTATTTCTCTCTTTGTTTGTTTGGGATTGAAAGCAGAGCCTGAACACTGAGCTACATGCCAAATCTGTTTCAAATTATGCCCCTTAGTGCATAAGATTAATTTTTTATCAAGACATATATATATAACTATGGTCTGTCTGATAAATCCATGTTTATTCCTTAGAATATTTCAACTTGTGAATTATTAATTTGAATTTTATGAGTTTTACTATGTTAACAAATTTTTAAAAAGAATGTCAGAAATAAGTTTCTATATGAGTTACAATGAAATTACCAATAGCACTCTAGGAAAAAAAGAATAATGACCTTCAATTACTACACCTTACGCAGTCTACACAGGTGACAACAGCGTGTTCCATACACACCCACTGCTTACATTGATAGCATATGTCTTTTTCTCTCCTGGCCTTTTTGTAGGATGCACCTGATATCTCTGTGGTCCTGCTCTTTTGTTGGGAGGCTCTTTTTTTTGGGGGGGATGCAGAACTGGGGATTGAACTCAGGCCCTTGTTCTTGCCAGGGAAACCCTTATTCCACT
Source organism: Ctenomys sociabilis (assembly GCA_004027165.1). NCBI lineage: Eukaryota > Metazoa > Chordata > Mammalia > Rodentia > Ctenomyidae > Ctenomys > Ctenomys sociabilis. Next base: position 28,930 of record PVKA01009001.1, read on the forward strand.
GAGCCATCTCCCTGGCTCTTATATCATACAGTGTATAGTTAGCAGGAACAAAATATCAATGAAATAAAGTATTAAATTCTGAATATGTATTGTGCATTTAGAATAGACATCAGCTTTTTTACATTAGCTGTGTACTTGCTTACAAAACCTAAAAGATAACATCAGAAATAAACATGAGCAAAATGAAAATACAAACAGAATGCTACCACAAAAATAGGCTTTGCTTCAACTTTCACACCTAATGCAGTCTCCACACATGACAACTATATGTTCCATGCACACATCACACTTCACTGACAGCTCATGGGCTGAGCTTTCCTGTATGACATTCTTGTCATCTTCCTGCTTTGTAGGGTGCTTCGTACTGTATTGTACAGCATGCACTTATCAAAGAAATAAGACATCAATAAAATATAGTATCAAGTATGCAATGAGTGCTTAGAACACACATCAACATTTTCACATCAGTTATTTACTTGCTTACAAAACAAAGAACATCAAAAATAGAAATCTATGTGACCTACAGTGTAAAAAAAGTACCATAGAAATAAGCTTTGCTTTGACTGTCACGCCCAAAGAAGGCTTCACACACACTACTGCATGGGCTGTACATAAGCACCACTCACATTGGTGCACGGATGTTTTATTTTTCTGTACTTTATGTTGCACACAGTTTTCCTGCTCCTCCTGGTAGGGCGCAGTTGATATTCTTTTTGTTTTCCTGTTGTTGTAATTGGTCTCCGTGATCCTTCGCCTGCCTGTTCACCTGTCCACTCACCAGTGTGCTCCACAATGTTTTTGCATAGTTCCCTGGACAGAAACATTTTGTTTTTCCTCTGCTATAAATGATCTCTTATGAGCTCCAGTCCCAATCCTCTAAGAAAATTTCTCTTACGGTGTTTCTCTGTGATAATTCTTTGTGATATTTTGTTATTTTCTTTGTGAATTATGCATAGGAACTGTATACAGGAACAAAGCAGAATGAAATGTTGCAATTTTAAGACAGTAAAATCATTGGGTTTCAGAAAGATATAACATTGGCCTTGTGTATGGTGAAGAAAAGCAAACAGGTACTGCCAGTGTCAACATTTCACCACAATGGAAATACCGATAGAGAAATCTCAACAAAATGGAAGCCAGAGCTGGAAATTTTCAACAACAAAACCAAACATGGAGTAGATACTCTTGACAAGTTATGCAGCAACTGTGATGTTAGTTGTAACACAAAGTGTTGGCCAGTGGTTGTGTTTTACTCCTAAATATGTGTGGCATAGTTTGATAGTTTGCAAAGAAAATTAATAATTCTTACATATACATGTATGTATTTGGTACAGGGTCTGCAGGGTCTACAGGGTCTCACTATGTAGATCAGACTCTTAGTGACCTGCCTATGTCCAGCCTCCAAAAAGCTGGGTGTGCAGGTAGGTGCCACCATGCCCAGTCTCAGTCGTGGCTCAGTGTGCCCTGGGGATGGGGCAGCATGACATTCTGGGAACCAAACCCCAGCTACTGTGCTCTGCCTAAGCAGGCACTTTAATCTGCTGAGCTGTCTGGCCAGCCTGAAAATTAATAATTCATCAATAGAAATATTCTGAAGAATAAACACAGTTCTATGAGACAGACCTGTGATTATATGCCTTAAAGTCAGTCTTTTTTTTTTTTTTTTTTTTTTTGTCTTTTTGAGACAGGGTCTCACTGTGCAGTTCAGGCTGGCCTTAAGCTCACTTTGTAGCTCAGGCTGGTCTCGAACTCACAACAATCCTCCTGCCTCAGCCTCCCTAGTGCTGGGATTACAGGCATGCGCCACCACGCCCGGCTAAAGTCAGTCTTATGCTCCAAGGCTCCAAGGGCTACATGGGCAGCTAAAGTGTCAGAGTGGAAAAATTTCTGATTTCCAGTCCTGCCCTTCAGAGGAATTCACTGAAGGAAACGGAAATGCTATATGCTGAAAAATAAGTGTGTTTGTGTCTTGGATTGTCCTATGTGTATGTTCCATGATTCCTGACTTCTCCTCAGCACTGGGCAAAGGCCAGGACAGGATGGTGGGTGGAGGCAAGGATTAAAAACCTTGCTCCCTCCCTGCAACTGGTGAGCTCATCCTTAGCATGCAGATCCTTTTGGTGTTCATCCAATTCGGTGTCTCCTAAGACAGAAAGGCTGTGTGCTTTTATTTGGAGATTGACGAGACAGTGTTCAAATAAATCATGCTCTTAGCAGCACCTTCTCCTTTCGTTGTGGCAGCTAAGCATTTTATCCCTGACAGTACAGGGCTCTGAGGACATGCTGGTGGCAGGGGCGAAGAGGGAGCCCTTTCAAAAGGTGTGCATATTGGACTCCACAGTGGGGTAAGCAGCCGTGAAAGGGCTTCAAGTACTATGACTAGATCCAGGCAAGTTAGGCTGGAGAGCCTCTTCCAGTTCAATGGACATGTTTGCAATTGGAAGGGCCCCTGGGGTTAGGATTACAGTGTACTGGCAGGAGTGGAGGATTAAGTGAAAGAATGGAATTTCCCTTCCATAAAGGCAGGCCAAGATTTATTAAACCCGTTGGGTTTTGTTGTTGTGATTCCTATGGTTTCCTCTTCTCTACAAATATTTTTTTTTTTTTTTTTTACTGAGAAATTGCGTAACAAGGCATTAAGATTCATGGAGAGTACAAGTATCAGCTATAGTTATTTTTAGAACCAATTTATTAGCCATTTTAGATAAGGACTTTGTTGAATCTTACTGAAGATCTCTTCAACCCAGAGCTATAGTTCTTTGAAATAGAAAAAAAAACAGGCCTGCCTACTATGCCTTATGAGGGAAATATACTTTGGATTTTCTCACCCCTTGCTTTGTGAAGTAGGGTAGAGATTTTAGGGGGGGACGGGATTTCAGTCAGATTTTGCCTGTGAGAGTCTCCTTGATCTAGTGGCCTCCCAGAATTCAGCATCTTTTTTTTTTTTTTTTTTTTTTTTTTGGCGGAACTGGGGATTGAACTCAGGCCCTTGCACTTGCCAGGGAAATGCTTATTCCACTGAGCCATCTCCCCGGCCCAAATTCAGCATCTTTGTATTAAAGGCAAATTCATTCATCTGAGGCAGGGAGCATCATGTCAAGTTCGGCAGAATAGAGCCTCCAAGATTCCGAATGATGAACCTCCCGAATGGTGCAGTCGGCGTCACTGCACAGTGTCTGTGCATGGCCAGCTTCATAGCTGTGAAGCTACCGTGTGGTCTGGTTGGCCTTACAGCCCTGAGGAGGATCTGTCCCCATCCCTAGAAATGGCCCGCTGTCTATGAATGAGTAAGTCTACTGTGATTCTCAGGGCTCTTGCCTCTCCTGTAGCCATCTCTGTAGGAACAAAGACTGTTGTCTGCTGAGCCTGCACACACTTTCCTTCTTGCCTCTTTCCCTTGGGCCAGGATAGCACAAGGCTGCTGGACTGCTTTGATGAGTGACACAGCCGAAGGCCTGGAGCCGTGTTGTTCCGGAGTTCTGTGGTTGAACAGAACATGAGAGGGTTTATTTATGAGGAGGCCGCAGCATACAAACTCCAGTAGACACTAGGATTACACCAGTCAGGATGGCAAGGTGTTTGCGTCCCAGAGGGGCAAAGATCCTGATTATGGATAGTCCCTGCATCTGTACCCAGTGCTGGCTGGGAAGGTGTTTTGAAAGTCTGATTTGAGGGGGCTTGTCTCCAGGCTCACTGAGTCAGAACCCCTGGTCTGAGGGGCATGCATCTTTCAAAGATTATATTGAGAGCCAGGGATATAGCTCAGCAGTATAAGTGCCTGCATGGCAAGCACAAGGTCCCAAGTTTGATCTCCGGTACTAGAAAAAAAAAGTCTAAAAATTTATTGATTTATAACCAGACATGGAGGCATGCCCATCATCCCAGCAGTCAGGAGGCTGAGGCAGGAGTGTGATAAAGTTAAAGCCAGCCAGGAAAACTGCAAAACGAGACAAACACTATAAGAAATTTTGACAAACCTGTATGAGTGGCTCAGATGATCCAGAGCAAATGGCCCACATCTGCCTCTTGGGAGCATTCTTCTCCTTGGATAGGTATGGAGGACCACCTGAGCTGCTTTTTTTGAAAGAAGAGTGACTGTCTCCATTTTGACTGAGCCTGACCCTATTTCCTCATATTATTATGTACAAAGCTGGCTAAGACTTCTGTTTATCCTTCAATTGGCCTTAAGCAGTATATACTGGTCTAGCTGAGCAGTGTATACTGGTCTAACCTATACCTGCTTCTCTCTAATGTGAGCCGGGTTGAGATAGGACAAAAAGATAATGCTCTGCTCCGCCAGCTGGGATTGAGCCTTAAGATAGAGGCTATGACTTCCTGGGGCTTGAAAGACTACATCAAAGCTGAAGCACCAGACCCCCCAAAACATTAGATACTATCTGAATGACATAAGAGCATAATGCAGATTCTTCTCTGCATATCCTCTCTGCATATGGCAGAAGTAAAAGTAGCCCACCCACCTAGCTCAGCTCATAGTAGTCACCTACTTCCCACAATTCTCAGTCAGTCCTCCTCAAGCCACTCCACTGAATAAAAACCAGGTGAGGCCCTGGATCGTTCTCTTTGTTCCAGAAGGCCATCTTTGTGGCTAGACTTAGAGCCCCTTGACTCCCCAATGATTGAAAATATAATTTAGTGTCTTTATTTTCACCATGGGTTGCATTGAAAGTGGTAGATTGGAATTAACTTAGTGGGATTCCAATAACACATCTTTGGGATTACAAATATCAACTTCTTGGACTGAGACGAGAACCAGGAAGGAACTTCTACAGACAGGGTCCTCCCACAGCAGCCTGGCAGATGCTTGTGCCCCAGCCAGCCTGCTGGTTAGGCAGTGGCCCCTTTGAGATACAGGGGTCATCACTGGCTCCACTTGTAAATGGAACACTGGTATCTCCTAGCTCCAGAGAACCAAGCACTTTCCAGTGGCACAGAAGAGACCCAAGGGTAGAGCATGAGTGCCACCATGTCCCTCCTCTACCTGTGTGAACAACGCCTTTCTTTCCTTCCTGGGACTCTGATCATGAGAGTCATGTGGTCCAGACTGCTTGAAAAGCTTTGGTCAGGGTCTCCAAACCTGCTGTCCCCAGCCCTGCTCCCTGATGAAATTTTTACGAGCCCTATGGCATAATGAAGCTATATCAAAATGGTGCGATCACAAATTTTTCATAAAGCCAATTAAAAACAAAAGAATTATCCTTTGTAGTGACTCTTCATTTCCATTTCCTCTGTTTTGAGTGATAAAATAACCTTTCTGAAAAGAGTAATTTTTAACATCCTTACTTTGCAAAATAAAAAGTTGGCAGCTTATACCTATCTGCCATATTATTTGTGGCATTTTATTGGGAATTATTTTTCCAGTAATCCAGGATACAACACAGCAGGAGGCACTATCTGTCCATAAGAATCTAGCCATTGAGCCATTTTCTTGAAGGCCAGAAGTGTGCTTATCAGAAGAGGAAAAAAATTTTCCAAAAATGAAATCAGATTAGATGTTTATAATCAGTCACACATACTTGGGTGATCAAGTATGTGGGAACTTTCCCAACAAGGAGGGCTGGAAAAAGCTCCAGTCAGTGAGGGTTTGCACAATGCATCCCAGCTTGAGTGGTACATGGGGCATTAAAGCAGGGACTTGGTTGGTCTGTGGAGCACTTGGCTTCCCAAGACGGAAGAAACCCAAAACTTTATTCATTTGTTTTTTATTTTTTGGTGGAACCGGGGATTGAACTCAGGCCCTTGGGCTTGCCAGGAAGCACTTATTCCACTGAGTCATCTCCCAGGCCCCAGCCCTAAACTTTAGACAAAGGAACAAATGTCAGTTCTTTGGTCCTATGGACAAAAGGAACTCACAAAAGTGTCACCTAGCTTTCGGCCAGAACTGCCATCTTCCAGTAATTTGCCAAAATGACTAACACAAAGGGCAAGAGGAGTGGGACCTGGTATATGTTTTCCAGGCCTTTTAGAAAACGTGGGGTTATTCCTTTGGCCACTTACATGCGAATCTACAAAAAGGGCGATATTGTAGATGTCAAGGGAATGGGTACTGTGCAAAAAGGAATGCCTCATCTTACCATGGCAAAATGGGAAGAGTCTACAACATTACCCAGCATGCTGTTGACATTCTTGTAAGCAAGCACATTAAGGGCAAGATATTTGCCAAGAGGATTATTGTGTGTATTGAGCATATTAAACACCCAAAAAGTCGTGATAGTTTCCTGAAACGTGTCAAGGAAAGTGATCAGAAAAAGAAGGAAGCCAAAGAGAAAGGTACCTGGGTTCAGCTGAAGCGCCAGCCTGCCCCTCCCAGAGAAGCGCACTTTGTGAGGACCTGCGTTGTTGGAGCCTATTCCCTAGGAATTCACGGCATAAACTGGGGGTGTTGCTCTGCCATTCAGTACCTAATTGGCAGCTTAAGTGTTCTAGGTCTCATGTAAAAATAAAATCATCCTGTGTTGTAAGGGTGGATTTCTTAGTTGAATAAGTATGTGGTGCCTTCTTACCTCAGAAATATTTGCAGCAGATGTTCACTGTACCTAGTAATTGTGTGTAGTCCCTACTCTCCAGTGTTTTTCTTGCTGAAAGATTGCTGAGGTATTGTATAGGTGTATACCCAAATAATCAAATATTTATAAGATATTTATATTGGCTTGAATATCCTGTAAATCATCATGGGGAAAAGGTGTATCAAATTAAAGGAAGTCACTTCAGAAACAAATAGAAGTCCATTTCAGTTAAATAAATTGTTTAAAGCAAAAAAAAAAGTATCACCTATCCATGTAGAGTTTGAGCTATTTGAGCTACATGTGATACACCAAGCCACTAACACTTCATCAGAGATATCTGGTTGTGAAATCATGTGAGAAGCCTCCCTACGGCAGGTAGCTGTGGCTGCCAGGCCCAGCTATATACTAGAATGAACCAGGTCACTGTATAGCCTGACTCCTAGGACCCACTCAAGACATGTTGATACAGGGAATCTTCAAATGACACAGGGAGAAAAACTGATCTCTCAAACTAAAAGGTACCTGGGACGAGTTGGTGTTCTCTAAAACTGAAGAATGAATTTTAGGAACAAATGGAGGTTATAAGCAGAATATATTTATTGAGTGAAAGAAATCTGTCCAAGAGAGGGACAGGAGGGGGGGGCCCCGAGCGGGTGGTCCCCAGGAAGCTATTTCTTCCAGGTAATTTTATAGAGGAAAACCATGTGGTAAGGCAGGTCTAAGGTGGTGGAGAAGACAGGAACTTGCTTAGGTAGGCATGAGGTGGGACAAAACTGTGGTCAACCAATGAGATTACAAGCACCATTGCTCAGGTAAAATTGATTAAATCCAGGAGCAAAGGGGAAGCAAGTCATGTAGCAAACAGGCATGAATATAGGACAGGGTCTCTTCCTGTTGGGGGTGGGCTAGTGACTCATTTGGGCTCTTTCAAGGTGGTTGATACCTTTGTTTTCTTCTTTTTTGGCAGAATCAGGGATTGAACTTGGGCCCTTGTGCTTGCCAGGGAAGTGCTTATTCCACAGAGCCATCTCCCTGGCCCCCAGTACCTATTTAGAATATCAATCCCTAATGCCCATCCCTAGGGAAATAGGTAACTGTGTTTCCTCTTTTGTCTTGGTCTTGAGGTCTGGCCCATATGAGAGTGTCCATGTCTTCCAAGTTGCAAAGTCACCTTGTCTTCCATCTTGTCTCCTTGAGGGTCTGGCCCTCTCTGACTGCCTAGAATATTTCTATCTAATTTAGCTGCCTACAACAATGCAAGCCAGTATCCCTAACAGAAGTATTTCTAAAGCTCTTAGAAGTTGTTACCTTCTCTCTGGGCTCAGAACCTTTATGACAGAAGACAGCAGTGTTCTTGACTACATGCTGCAGCTGCTTCTGTGGAAGCATTGGGCATTTCTCTGACCTGTTGGGTGGCCAGCTCCTAGGGTCTGCACCAGACGAGAGCCCTATGAGGCTTCTAATTCACTACTACTGTAGAACCTAGGAGACACGTAGTACAGAGTGAACTGTGTTCCCTTTGTTAAGGACTGGCCTACTGCCATGGAGCTTAACAATGTGTGTTTACTCTTCTGATTCTTGACCTCCTCTGATGGTCTTATCAGCAAGAGAAAATGAGGCATGGTGAATTTTCCAGAAATTTGGACCAGAATCAACTGTGCCCTGCTTGGAACTACAACTCCCACCCACCACCCACCCACAAACCCCTGTGAAAGCTGTCCCTTCAAAGCAGAATTACCTGCTGGTGTTTCAAGCTGACTGCTGCCTGTACCCAGTTCAAAAATCAGTGGGATTTGTCAGCAACTGTGAGCTTCAGGTGTGTGGGCTCAGGCCATGGCTTTCAAAAGAACATTTGGCCAGCAGCACCACCGCACCCCAATATCCTGGGGGAAAATGAGGACATGTCTGTCCTAGAAAAGGGTCTCCAGGAATTCTGCTCAAGGGCATCCCTTCGGTTGACGAAGTACTACAGAATATTTTCTCCAAGCAGCAGTTTAGAGAATGCCTAAAGGAACATCGTTTGATACTTTCCTACTTTGTGGCTCAGACCTCACCTGTCTTGCTCTTCTGTTGACACTTCATTCCACAGAAGTCTTGGACTCACCTGTGTGTACTGACGAAACTCCTGGGAGCCATTTCCTCCCTTTTCCCGGACACCCAGCACACAACTTTGAGGTCCACCTGAAGCCTTACTACTTCCCAAAAGCCCCTTTTAAACTTCTTAGGGTAGAAAATAAATGCCCACTGCATCCATTTGGTTCTTTCTTGTAGCTTTTGTGTTCTTTATCTACCATTTCCTTCGTAACCTCAGGCAAGGAGTTTAAAGTTTATTTCCTCATCTGTTAAATGGGAGTAATAAGAATAATAGAACCTCCCTATAAAGGTGTTAATACTTGTTAAACTGCCTAGAGTAACACTCAAGTGCCAATTCTAAAGGAAAGGTTATTCAAAGCACTAAATAGTAGGGGTGGAATATTCATAACAATAGTGCATGGGACATAAGTACAATTTATAGTTGCCTTCTCATTATTATTTTGCACTTGGCCTTGGGCCTCCCATTAGCCTTAAAGCTTTTCAACAGCAAGTCATTCTCTTCCTCACCTTTGAATTTCTGTTCCTCCCAAAGTACCTAATATATAGGGTTGTTTGCTTTTAATGGAATTCTGCTAAGCTCACAGGTGGTGCAGGTCCAGAGGTCCCTAGGGAACCTTCCTGAGCATGTGCCTCAACTTCCTTTCCTTGGGGTGGGATCTTTAGTCCCAGGTTCTTAGTGATATTATTCCTCCCCAAGGACCCAGAGGAAGCTGAGTCAGGTTAGATAACTGGAATCTAGTGGAGCATGCACTCTGCTTGGAACTTCTCAGTTTTTCAGAGAACAAATTCCTCTAACAGTTATCCAGGATGGTCTAGAGCAATGAGGGTGAACCTTTTAGAGCTTTCAGTGATACACAAAAAACAAAAAGGTGCAAACAGCCTGCTGAGGTGTGCATACGATTGGTTCACCACTTAAATAGTGGGACAGCTGGAGCACAGCTGCCAGCATGCATCTTCCAGTACTAGGAATTGAACCCAGAGGGGTAGTACTGAGCTGCTCCTTAGCCCTTGAGGTGGGGTTTTACAAAGTCACTGTGATATAGGGAAATGGAATTCCTAAGCTGAAAGATACCTAGGATGAGTTCATGTTCTCTAAAACCAAATAATGCATTTTTAGAACAAGCGGAGGTTAAAAGCAGAATATATATATATATATATATATATATATATATATATATATATATATATATATATATATATATATATATTGGGGGGAGGAAAGCTGTCCGAGAGAGGGACAGAAGGGGGACCTGAGCAGGTTGCCCCAGAAATCTGCCCCATTTCTAAGGACTTTTATAGAGTACGACCGTGTGGTGAGGAGGGTCTAAGGTGGGAAATATACAAACTCGTATATGAGATGAGACAAAACTATGGTCAGCCAATGAGGTTAAAAGCACAACTGCTAAGGGAAAATTGATTAAATCTGAATCAAATGGGGAAGCAAGTCAAGTAGCAAGCGGGTATGAATAGGGAACAGTGGCTTATCCTGTAGAGGTTGGACTAGTGACTTTTCCGGGCTTCCTCAAGGTGATGATCAATCCCAGATGCTTATCTTTAGGGAGGTCAGCATTTGTTTGTTAGTCTTAGGTCTACTCCACAGACCTAAGAATGTCTGTCTCTCTGACAGTTGTGAGGTATCTTGTCTTCCATGCTGTCTCCTGAGGGCCTACCACAGTCTCACTGTGTATAATAATATTTCTATCTAATTCAGCTGCCTGCAACTAAGCTGCCCAGGCTGTGCTCAGACTTGGAATCCTCCTGCTTTGACTTCTCAGAGTGCTGGAATTATACTCATGTACCACCATGCTTAGGTTCTGTTTTTGACTGTGTGCTTATGAGCAGGTTTCTGAGCCACATTTCGTACTCTTTGCTAAACAAATGAAATTCTCTTTTCATGCAGTAGGGAGGGTAGGAAATGGTACCTGCCGACCATGGTACAGCTGCTTCTTACTGCAGCCTAATGGGATGTGGGTTTTAGGTTTGCCTGCTGTGCTGGTGACTCCCCGCTGTGGCTGGGACTTCTGAGACAGTGTATCTGGATAGTGGTGACACCAGGGAACTGTCACATTGCAGCCAGAGTCCAGTCCCGCTCTACCTCAGGGCAGATGGCCTTTTGAAGGACTTTGATGTGTTACATAAATACTCCATGTTTTTAATTCCCAGATTATTACAAGCCTTGTGCAACTTTTTTTTTTAAATAAGATTTCCAAATATTGTTCTTTCACATTTGTTATGTTTATGAGAGTTTTCTGAAATCTGCAGAGTTCACTGAGTTATAATGAAAAGATAAATATAAATTGTATAAATTATGTCAAAGGGGGGTTTACAAGGAATGGAACTCAGGACCTCACACTTGTCAGGCATAAACTGTATGCCTTAAGTTTCCCTGGTAAACCACTCTAAGATAAACATACTGCCTTTGGGCTAAATTTGTCTGTGGCTATCAGAGAAAGCAGATAGGTGTAATATCTAAGTTTTATCAAAGTATCTGATGAAGTCTATCCTGTTGCAGATTTGTTCTGGATTGGTTGGTTTAGTTTTTGTTTCTTACACTACTGAGGACTGAACCCAAAACCTTTGCCCTGAGCTATATCACCAGCCCTTTTTTATTTTTATTTTTTTTTATCTTAAGACAGGATCTCACTGAGTTGCTGGAGCTAAGCCAGAACTTGTGATCCTTCTGCCTTAGCCTCCCAAAATTCTGGGAGGCCATTAGAAGCACTCCCAACTAGAGAATGCAGAGAGCAGTGAGTGGGAGTCGAGCCAGCAGGGAGCCCCCAGAACACTGCTAGTAGCTGATTGCCGCATGGACAGCTGCCCAGCTTCTGCAGGATGCTGAATTTTTTTTTTTTTTTTTTTTTTTTTGGCAGAACTGGGGATTGAACTCAGGCCTTTGCGCTTGCCAGGGAAGTGCTTATTCCACTGAGCCATCTCCCCAGCCCGAATGTGTCCTGTGCAGAGCTGCATCCTCTCCAGTCAGCTGCGCATTACCACCAGTTGTACCTTTTTCTCCCTGTCCATTCTTGGTCCATTTTCTGCTGTTAGAATACCATCAGCCAGGCAGTGATCAGCAGCCTTAAGTCTGTTCAGTTTACAGTGGTAGAGGCTAAGAATCCAAAACCAAGGAAAGGGCCATGTCTGGTCAGGGTTTCTGTGCCACAGCCTGGCGGGAGGATGAGGGACATGCATGAGGCGGAGGGTGGGCAAAAGTAGGTCAGAGTCACAGCAAACGCACTCACAGTAATGGACCACATCAGCATGGATATGTTCTGGTACTCACAGCCTAATGTCCTCTTAAAATCTAACCTTTTGGGGCAGGGGGTGGTGGTGGAGGAGATTAACTCCAGGCCCTCATGCATGCTAGGTAGGGGCTCTGTTCCGAAACTGCATCTCCAGCCCAGTTTCATTTTCATCTTTTTCATTTTGAGACACTTTTTCAGGTTTCTGCCAGGCTGGCCTTAAGCCCACAGTCCTTCCAAGTAGCCAGCTTTCCAGGTAGCACCTCTATACCCAGCCCATCTTATACTACCCTTACAGCAGCAGTTATATTTCAGCATGAGGTTCTGGGCCGTTCAAACCAGGGCACCATCTTTAGGCACTTCCCGCTTTTCTCCTGGACTACTCCAGGGCTGTAATCTTGTAACTGTCTCCGCGCCTTCTGGGGCCTTCCCTCACCTGCAGAAGAGTCTACTCCACACATCCTGGGAGGAGCCTGCGTCTCGGCCACCTGCTCCTTCAGCCTCTTGTCCTGCTCCCCTGTCCACTCCTTTCCATGCTTTTGAGCCTTGCAGAGCCAGCTCCTCTGATTGGTGGTCCCAGTACAGTCACACCTGTCCTCCCCATTGAGACTGGCTTATTGTCAGAGTGAATCCCTGTATTGGAATTATTCACACATTTCTCAACTCACAGTGTAAACTCAGGGAGGGCAGAAATCTCCATTTACTTAGCACCTGTCACATGAGGATTAAACCTCTCATCTGACTGTTATGTCTCCAGCCCTTTTTTGTAGTTTTTATTTTGAGACAGGATCTCACTAAGTTGTTAACTTTGCCCAGGCTGGGTTCGAACTTGTGATCCTCATACCATAGTGACCCTGAGCACTGGTGTTACAGGTATGCGCCACCACACCCTGTAGCAATAGTGTTCTTTTTTTCTTTTTTCTGTGTTTTAGGGAAGGGTCAACAGGGTGTTTAGGGTCTCACTACTAGACCGGACTCATAGTGAGTCTCCTGTTTAAAGCCTCCCAAGAGCTAGGATTACAAGCATGCACCACCATGCCCAGTCTCAATCACCATCGGGGGGGGGGGGGGCTGGCCCCCTGTGCCTGTTTGTAGGTGCTTTAATCCACTGAGCTATTTGGCTGGCCCAGTACTGTTCTTTGATCAGAGCTGAGATCCCAAAAAGATCTCAGCAACTTCAAAGGCAAACCATAAAACTTAACAGGGAGATAAAGTTTAACAAGGATATACTTGGGTTTAAAACCAGGGAAGAAAACAAGTCTCGTCCGAAGTACTGACTACAAGGTAGGAGACAGGTGACTCAACCCCTCAGTAGAGTGTGTAAAAAGCAGGGCTGTGGTTCCCGCTCAATTCGTGCTGTGTGTGAGTCAACAGTGTGACCTATCACCTTGTATCCAGGGCAGGAAAGTTAATGGTCTTGCTGGCCAGATCATGCCAGCATCATGATCCATTTTGTGGGCGGTACTTTAACCCACTTCTTGGGTAGACAAAGGGCAGCTCACTGCCTGCTTTCGTGTAATTTTACATAAACATGCTCTTTGGAGCTGAAGCAAGTCTCATTGGTTTTTCAGTGTAAAAATAAAATATAAAAACTCCCTGGAGGAGAGATGGCTCAGTGGAGTAAGTGCTTCCCTGGCAAAGCACAAGGGCCTGAATTCAATCCCCAGTTCCACCAGAAAAAAAAAAAAAAAAAAAAAAAACTTCCTAGAAAGTTGGGTGTGGTTATACTCACCTATAATTCCAGTATTCAGGAGGCTGAAGCAGGAAGTTTGCTAAGAATTGAAAATCAGCCTGGGCTATATAATAAATTCAAGGCTAGCCTGAAATATATGCAAGACTCAAAACACAAAACCCTCTTGCTGGAATTATTTCTAAACAGAACTTATCTCTAATCCTCTTGTAATGTAAGTTATATGTGGTGCTCAATATTTAATAATTTATTTCATATGTTAAATTGCAAAGCATGGAATACTGATGGAAATTTAAAAATGGAAGTAACACTCCCTAAAACAAAACACTATCAATAGAATAGTGTTTTTTGTTTCCAAAGACTATTGATCTATTAAAGCCATGCAAAAATAGTATTAAAAGTGAGCTATTTTGTGGAAAATTTGGGGGTAAGGTTGAGACTAGAATCTGCACATTATGACAGAGTAAACACTGCAGTTTCAAGTGCTGCCTGCAAGTGGTGTCTTCTCAAGGCAAATGGGGAGCAGAGATAAGGTGCGGTCAAGAGAATGCAGCTGGGGTAGTTAGAGAAGCTAATCCCTCTCCTCTGGGGGAGGGAGTGGGGAAGGCTCACCCAGAGAAACCAGGGTGCAGCGTCAGTGTTATCAGAGGACAGGGGAAATGTCGCCGGCAGCCTCAGAGTGCAGAGCTAGGCCCACAGATGGGAACTCCAGAGAGAAGTTTGACAATTAGACTTCCTACAGTAACATGAGCTGTCTCATGAGCTCCAGGTTGGTGTGCTATAGAGGGGCCTGAGCCCCCAAGGAAGCTTGGGCTTCTCTCTGGTCCCCTTTGGGGCTTGGCAATTCGAGTCATGCATCCGAGTGCCAAGGAGAGGCACCAGAGCACGCTTCCTGATGGTAGTTCCTCCATCCCTCTGATGGGCTGTCTGAATTATTGACACAGATGTTGCTTCTGTACCTAGAAAACCTTCATGTGCTAGTCTCTCATTGTGTTGTTTGCAGTCTACTTAGAAAAACAGCTGAGACTGGACGCGGTGGTGCATGCCTGTAATCCCAGCTTTTGAGAGGCTATAAACAGAAGAAACACTACAGGTCTGATCTAGTAGTGAGACCCTGAACACCCTGTCGACCCTTCCCTAAAGACAGAAAATAAATAAATAAAAGACAACTGATGGCTATATGTCTTTGAATAAAATGATTACTTCTTCCCTTTGCTGTTTTGCTTTCTAGTTCTGGAGAGACTCGGCTTCTGGGAGGAAGTTACAGAGATTGTCTCGGGATCAGAGCTGGTAACAGGACTTCCCTGCACCTTTAAGGTGCCGGGCCTGCCCCAGTACCTCCAGAGCCTCACCAAACTAGCCATCGCTGCAGAGAGGGCAGTGCTGACCAGGACCAGAGAGCAGACGAGGCATGCGCCGGTCACCTTGGCACAGCTGCTGGGCTCTTCTTTTCCTGAAGTGCGCTTGCTCACCCTAGAAACCCTTTTGGAAAGGCTCACAGCAGGAGCCTCTGGATCACTGAGCAGCATGGGAGAGGACCTGCTGCTTCTGGCCATGCAGGAAAGCCACCCGGAGTGTCTCTGCAAGGTAGAGCCTGCTGGCCTGATGGTCCCCTTCCACTTTTGGTGTCAGGAAGGCAAGATCAAGGTTGGGCTATCTGAAGGCAACAGACTGGGTCTCTGAAGGGTAAAGACATTCTTTGTGTGGTTCCTGGCCTGGCTTCATGCATAGAAGGGCAGGGGCACTAAGAGGAGAGGAGCTGTTAGCTGGGCATGGTGGCACCCACCTGTCTAGAGGCAGATGTCATTTGGGAAGCATAATCAAAAGAAAGGAGGGCTGGCCCAGGAATCTGAGCATCTAATTCCAATCAGAGATCATGCAGTGCCTTCATGCTGGTCATTGTTTTGCCCTGCCTCCGTCTGTTAGAGATATTACAGGGAAATTACAAGTCCACAGGAGCCTTTTGAAAGACAGAACCCCTTATCAGTACAAATGGTTGTTATTTGCTACTTGGAGGCTTTTCCCTGAGTATTTATACACTCTCTGTGTTTCTGTCTCTCTTCTCTCTCATCCTCTCTGGATTTATCTCACCCAGATACTGAAGATCCTCCACTGCATGGACTCCAATGAATGGCTTCCCCTCACAGAGCACTGTATCCATCTCAGTCCCAGCGAGTTTTTGACCTGGATGATGGATATTGCTTCCAATGACAGGTTTGCCTATGCTCCCTGTGCAGCCTAGGGACAAAGGTTACATTCATCCTGTGCTGTGAACATGCTCACTGTCCTGGCCACGGAGCTCAGCTCCTGTATTTCTCTCTAAGCCTCAGCCTAGGAGCTAGCTATGTCATAAACTTGAGAAATAGAATGACATCAGACCCTCACATTAGTAATCAAAAGGTAATTGTTTCTGGAGGCATCTGAGGAGTCTTGAAGTGGCCATGTCCAGAGCATCTTGGTATAAGTATGTCCAATTTAATTTTGGGTCTTAGTTACTTTTCTCATTGCTGAGATAAAGTACTCAACACTTGAAGTTAAAAGCAGAAAGGTTTATGTGGCTCATAGTTTGTAGAGGTTTGAGTCCATAATCGACAAAACAGTTCATGGCAGGCAGAAGGCAACAAGAGCAGTGAATGGCCAGTAATGGTGGCAGCTCTCTTTTAGTCCTTTGTATTCCATCCAGGCTACACACCTTTAGGGAGCAGCAATCACACCCAGGAAGAGCTTCCCATTATCTGCATCCAGAACTATGCCAAACTAATCAGTAGATTGGTTGCATAACACGCACCCTTGATCCCAGCACCACACACTCTGGACCCTGCCCTCTCTGAAAAGCCTCACTGCTGACTGCATAAGGCTATGTGGGGACATCTAGACACAAGCTGCAATGGGTTTTTATCCCTTTTTTGTACCCAGATCTGAAATCCAGGGTGTGGCTCTGAGACTTGCCTCCAAACTGATTGCCTACCACATGGAAACACATGAGGAGGTAAGACTGAGCCTGTGCCTGTCCTGAGGTCGGAGCTTTCATGCGGTTTACCCAGATGTCAATAAAGGTCAGCCACTACCTAGCTAAGGTAGTCCATTACTGTAATTTGAGCTACTCAGGAGGCTGAGGCAGGAAGACCATAAATTCAAGACCAGCTTGGACAATTTAAAGTTTAAAAAGAATGGAGGGCTGAGGATGTCACTCACTATAGCGAAGCCTTTGATTTGATGCCCATTGCTGCAAAAACAACAAAAAGGCAAATGTTCTAAACATGCAAAATCATTGTGACCTATGTGTGTGTCAGCTGTGTAAGAATATCATTCAGGCATGATAACCCATGCCTGTCATCCCAGCACTTAAGAGGCTGAAGCTAGAGGATCTCCACAAACTCAAAAGGCCAGTCTAGGCTACATAGTAGACCCAGTCTCAAAATAAGAAGAGAAAACAAAATGGATCTCAGGCCCTTGCTGTGCCAGGGAAGTGCTTATTCTACTGAGCCATCTCCCTGACCCCAGACCATGTCTTAAAAAGAAATAATTTAGAAATAAAAAGAAACAATTTTGGGGGCTGGAGCAATGACTCAGTGAAATAAGCACTTCCCTGGCAAGCGCACCTGAGTTCAATACCCTGTTGGGCCACAAAAAAAAAAAAAAAAAAGAAACAATTAGTGAGGTGTGGTAGCACACGCCTATAACTCTAGCATTTAGGAGGCTGAGGCAGGTGGATCACCATGAATTCAAGGCCAGCCTAGACCACATAGGAATGCTTTGTCTCAAAAAAGTAAAAGCATAAGCACCTGCCTGGCAAGCGCAAAGTCCTGAGTTCAATCCCTGGCACCAAAAAAAGAAAAAAAAAGTAAAAACAAACCTAAAAAAGTAAAGTCTTTAAAAAGGAGTAGGAATATAACCCAGCATAATCCTCAACACCAAAAAAGGACACTGCTTAGTACTTGAATGAGGTCTTATTTTAGTGAGAATTCAAGGAGTTTTCTGGGAAGTGAAAAATTGACAAAGCTGTAGAGAAATACAGAATTAGCATCTGTCTGTGGTGTTCATCAGCTGGGCTGTCACAGGTGATCAGAGGGGTCAGCACCTCCTGAACAGGTTCATCAGGTGGAGGAAAGGGGTTGGCATATTGTCTTCTGCTGTGATAACAATGCCTGAGACTGGGTATTTGAAAAAGAAATGTGTTTCTCACAGTTCTGGGAGCTTTCGAGACCAAAGCACACCAGCATCAGTGGGGACTGCTTGCCACTGTGGAGTGTCAAACAGCAAGAGAACTCAAGAAAGGGAAGGAGAGACAGACCCAAAGAAAGAGCACTGCATCTGGCCACACAGCCACTCCCACCATGACTAAGTCCTCTGGAGGGTATTGTGCTCATCCATTCAGGTCACGAGCACTCTGCCCTCGTGACCTAATCACTCTCAAAGGTCTCCTCTCCCACAGAACAGTGTCACAGCAGCAATTAGATTCCGACATGACTTCAGGAGAGAGAGAAAACAGATGATGACAGAAAGTACATCTGAAACAAAAATCCCCATTTTAGAAAAAGTGGGGAAAAATTAGTGTAGAACATGAAAACAATCTGTCAGTCAATTTAGAGTAGAATATTGTTTAGCCATAAAGTGTTGTGTGTTACTGACTCATCCTACAGCGTGGATGAACCTTGAAAACCTTATTCTCAGTTAAAGAAGCCAGTCACAAAAGAGCACATAGCATATGATCCCACTTACATTAAATGTCCAAGCCACGCAATCCATAGGGATAGAAAGAAGACTAGTGGTTGTTTAGGGCTGAGCAAATGGAAAACTGAGTGATAGCTAAGTGGGTTAGGGTTTCTCTTTATGGTGATGAGAATGCTCTGAAATTATCTATTAGAGATGTTGGTAACATTTACTCTAACTTGAACACTACCTAATATGTATTTATATTAAAATAATACACATGCCCCATAAATATGAACAGTTTTCATGCAACAATTAAAAATATCTTTAAATGTTTTTAAAAATCAAGGTAGGCTTGGGAATATAGCTTAGAGGTAGAAAGCTTGCCTAGCATGTGCAAGGCCCTGGGTTTGATTCATAGCACTGCAAAGAAAAACAAATAAATTATTTCCAAAACTATGTTAATAAAAAGCATCTAAAACAAAGCAAGCTTAAATAAATAAAAAGCCCAACAGAAAAGAGTAATAATAGATTTGTGATGATCATTGCGTAGACCAAAATCCAGTTTCTTTTCCACTTTAAGTGGATGAATTGTGTGGTATGTGAATGACATTTCAATAAAACTGTTATTGTTAAAAAAACAAAGTGGGTGTTTCAGCCTTGTTAGAATGCTGCTTTCAGGTAAGGTAACAAACTCATGCATTCTGTGGCTTGAACCAGATAGATGGAAGCTGTACAACACAGACACAGTGGCTTGGCATTGCTGGCCCAGGCCTGCTTGATGCGGTCTGTGACATATGACCTCCACTGCTTGATCTCAGCACTGCTCATCCAGCATGTGAGGGAGCCCAGGAGCAGGGATCTGGGGCATTCCCTAGGCACATCTCAGGACAGCCCAGGGGAAAGCATTCACATGTTGCTACCAAGTGTGAGGGAGGCTGGGAAATGTAGTCCTTAGCTAGGTACACACAGACCCTGCCAAAAATCTAGAGTTCTGTTACTAAAGATACCAAGAATATCTGGTTATTGTGGCCAAGTTATCTATTGCCAGTCTTCCTCACAAGCCCAGTCTTTACCGAAGCTGTCAAATAAGTGTAGTGGTAACATATGGTGCATGTTTACATTTTAAGAGTCTACCATGGACCATCAGTTTATTTCAGAATACCTGCTCACACATACTTAGAACATACCTGACCTGTCATTCTTGCTACTTTCTGGAGCAGTTCTTGAAGTCTACTTTTAGGACTGTCTACAAGGTGTAATCAGAAGCACAGTGAACACTGCTGCCAGGGGCCATCCAGCAGAAAGGCAGCCCTGCAGCAATGCTAGCATAAGTCCTCACCCACCGTATTCCCCAGACCTGGCACTGCCTGACTTCTGGTTCTTCCCCAAAGTCAAATGGCTATAAGAGGTAAAGTTTTGAATGGACTCAGGACATCGAGACAGCCATGACAGTACAACTAAAGATGCTTCAGAAAGTGAAAAGAGGGGCTAGGGAGATAGCTCAGTGGTCTAAGCACCTGCCTGGCAAACACAAGGACCTGGGTTCAGTCTCTGGTACCACATGCTGGCTGGCCCCACAACAAGCCGGCCACCAAAACCAGGTGTAATGACACGCCTGTAATCCCAGAGCTGGGGAGGCTGAGACAGGATGATCACTACAAGTCTGAGCTGCATGGCAAGACCCTGTAAAGAAAGTGGCAAGAAAATGGAATGAGTGTGGTCAAAGTAAAGGGGAGTATTTTGAAAGGGATTACTAGCTATGTGTCTTTAATTTTTTTTTTTTTTTTTTTTTTTGTATTTTTTAGTAAGGGTCTGCAGGGTCTCACTATGTAGATCGGACTCGTAGTGATCCACCTGTGTTCAGCCTCCCAAAGAGCTGGGATTACAGGCATGTGTCACCATGCCCAGTCTCAATTGCATCTCAGCGCATCCTGGGAGCGGGGCCACCATGGCAGGCTAGGGATCGAACCCTGGCCACTGTGTCTGCCTAAGCAGGCACTTTAATCTGCTGAGCTATTTGGCCAGCCCAATAATTTTTTTAAACATGGACCATATTTTTCAGTCATTCCCATACACTAGAGTTGTGATAACCCTGTATGCACAGAAAAGACTCAAGGAAGTCACTCATTAGAGACTATATTTCCAAAAAGAAAAAGTCGCATTTTCCTTATGGGCCTTGTTTGTTTATTTCACCTAGTTGGGATAGAAAAGCAACTGAGAACCTTCTTCCCACCAAGGTAGAGTTGATTTGCAGGCACAGCTTAGTGTACCTCCTCCCTTCTCGCAGCCCCTGATTGCATCTTGGGTCTGTGCTTTCAGAACTGGGACTCCCTAGCTCCCCAGCTAAAGCAGTGGGTACAGCTGGTCATCTTGTCCTGTGGAGACTGTCTTCCCACGGAGTCCAGGCTGGCTGCTGCTGAGATCCTCACCAGCACTGCACCACTGGTCCTCACCAACCCCTGTCCAGTTCTTGGTAAGTGGGATGTGGGCAGAGCCCGTTGTACCAAACTCCAACAACATGAATAGATACTCCTGACCAGTGGGGTGGCAAGCCTAGGTCATGCCTGCCTGTTGCAACAAGGTGTTTGTTATGACTGAACACTCTAAGAGGCTCACCACCATTGCTGTAGACTAAATGAGGAGAGGTAACAGCTGCTAGCATCCACTGTGCTTTCATATCTTCCCAGTAGAGTCCTGCCTTCGTTCAGACCCTTATTTCTTACCAGCAGTCTGTTGGCCTCTTTCGCTCTTAGCCAAATAGCCTCTGTGGTCGTTCTGAAGTGAAATACCATCATGTCGGCCCACGCTGAAAACCTTAGAGGAGGTTCCCTTTGCTTTTCAGATGGAATCCAAACTCCTTTGTACTCTGCTCCTGGCCCTTCCTGGTTCCTCCTGGCCACCTTCCCACCCATCATCCACCACTCCCAGCACCAGCTGATGTGTCATCAGAAGGGAACAGTTTTCTATAAACAAACCACTGCTTCTCTAACTTCTGTTTGTCAGCCCATTTGTCCCCTCTTCCAGGAAGCCTGTTGCATTAATCTAGGTGAGAAATAAATGGGTCAGTGTGAAGCTGTGGAAGGATGAATGCCCTCTCCTGCCACATTCAATCCCATACACTGTCTTTTCCCATCTGTTAATGGACTTCTGCTTTTTCTTTACATTTCCATTCACAGTCCTCAAAAATAAGATCATCCTGGCTCCAAGGAATATCCAATAGAGTTATGGAGAAAGTTTCCTATGATAAAAGAATGGATTATTTTTTATATAGTGAGATCCAAATTTTAGATGTTGTAAGAGTTGAGAGTTTTAAAGTGTCTCATATCCATGTATCTCTCTGGGAAACTTTTTCTTTCATCTTACTTAGAGGAGGTTCCCTTTGCTTTTCAGGGTTCTTTGCGACACCCCACCCAAATGGAATGAAAGGGAGCTTCCTTGTGCTGTGTCCTAATATTGGACCTAGAGAAATAGGAGCAAAAGTTTATACATTTTGGTCAAGCCAAAGCATATACCCATGGTCCCAGCTCTTGAGGGATTGAGGTCAAGGACCAGTTTGAGTTCAAGAGTATAGACCATACTGGGAAACGCAGCAAAGTCTGGTTTCAAAACAACAATGAAAACAGGCCAAGAAGATAGCTTAGTGGCATAAGCGCCTGCCTGGCAAGCACAAGGTACAGAGTTTGATCCTTGGTAGCGGAAAAAAAAAATTTTTTTTTGATCAACCTTTTCCAGTAAGACCATTTTGCAGCATTTTCTGGGTAACTTTGGGCACTTAATCTCATAACAAGAGAAATGTATGTGGAATTACCTGGAATTCCCATGGGGAAATGAAAACACATTGATTTCATAATTAATTGCTGGTGTTGGCTGCAGCTTTATGGAAATGATGAAGTCAGCTGCAGTGACACACACCTACAATCCCAGTGCTTGGAGGGTGAGGCAGGGCACAGTAAGTTTAAACCTGGCATGAGCAGTTAATTTAATAATTTAATGAGATTCTGTCTCAAAAAATAAAAGGGCTAGGACTATAGCTCAGCGCAGTCCCTGCTTCTAAGAGGAGAAATCATGGCAGAGGAAATCAGTTATGGCTGATGGTGCACAAGGACATGAGAAACAGATACTGAGTGACAGATGGCATCAGAGTCCATCAAGACAGGATGAAGTAGACGAAAGCAGAGGATGTGAGAGGTTTAAGTGACCACGTCAGAAAGGAAAATGTTGAAAGAGGAAAGTAGGCAACCCTAGAGAACAGGTAAAAATGATAGTGTTCTCACAGACTGAGTAAAATTTAAAGGCAGATCTGGAGCAGAATGGAGAGGAGAAAACCCCAAATGGAGCCTTTGCTATTGGCTTGAGGGAAGCACCAGTGGCTGAGAGCAGAGGTCAGGACGGTTGAGATTACATGGATAGGGATGGTGGGTGCTAGTGTAGGCAGTACTCTCCTCGGCCTCCCACTGTGAGCCTCTGCAAGCCTGAGCCACTCTGCCACCCTCCTGTCTGTGACACCTACCCTGTCTCCCTCCTACATGGCTTCCATTCTCAGTGTAAATAAATACTGTGTCGGGTTTTATTTATTTGTTTATTATTATTATTATTTTGTATTTTAGAGAACGGACTTCAGGGTATCCAAGGTTTCACTACTAGATCAGACTCGTAGTGATCCTCCTATTTACAGCCTCCCAGGTGCTAGGATTATAGGCATGTGCCACAATGCCCAGTCTCAATTGCCATCTCACCACGCTCCAGGGGCAAGGCCAGCATGGTAGACCCAGGATCAAACCTCTGGCCCCTGAGTCTGCTTGCAGGCCCTTCAATCTGCTGAGCTATTTGGCTGGCCATCCTCAGTGTAGCAGTCCCTTGTCCCCCATTCTCATTAGTGACTACTAGCAAGGTCTGTTAAAGACTGTCTGTTACACAGGGGCAGACCCTGCCTTTTCTGCTTGTCACCTATAGCAGCAATTATCACAGGCCAACTTGCAGATCCAGTGCCCAGAGATGACTATACCAGATAGTGGGCCCCAGTGCCCATGTGACGCAGGCTGGTTCCTGGGCCCTTCCTCTTCTTTGAAGCATAATCTTATTGATACTGGCTTTCAGAACTAAGAAGCTGGCAGTCACTCCCGCCCACACTGGGTCCATTTCTATAAAGTTTTATGCTCCAGGATCATGACACCAGTGAGCTGGGCCCAGGACCTTCGTTAGCCAGTGTCCTACAATGGAGGAGTGGCTGGGGTCACTGAGTGGAGTTCACCCAGTGCCACTTTCCTGTACCACAGCAAGGTCTGAACCTGCTTGTCAACTGCACCCTGAGTGATTTGAATTCCTTTTGGTCTTCTTAGAGTTTCAGGACACGCTTGCTCTATGGAAGTGTGTCCTCATACTCCTACAGAGTGAAGAACAAGCTGTACGAGATGCAGCCACAAAAGCCGTGACAACAGCGCTGTCACAGGAAAACACCTACCAGTCAACAGGTACCTGTTCTTATCCTTTGCATCATGTTATTGCTCTGGGACAGCAACTAGCAGACCTTTCTATGAATAGCCAGGTAGTGAATGTCAGGTTTTGTGGCCAGTCAGTCTCTGTCCCAGCTCTGTCATTTTAGTTGGAAAGCAGCCATAAACAATAAGAGTCAGCTGTGCCTGGTGGTGCAGGCCTGCAATCCCAGCTACACAGGAGGCTAGGACAGGAGGACCTAAGTTCCAGTTCATCCTGGGGGCTCTAGCAAAACCCTGTCTCAAAATAAAAAAATAGAAAAGGTTCTAGATCAGTGGTAGAACATCCCTGGGTTCAATTCCAAGTACTAAAAAAGAAGAAGAAGAAAAGAAAGGTAAACAAATGGGCATAATGTGTTCCAGTAAAACTTTATTTACAAAAATAGAAGTCTTCCCAGATTTGATCTACTAGTCATAATTTGCTAGCAGACATCCTAGAGAAAAACTTTTCAAAAGCAGAAATTTAATAAGTTGTGTTTGGTCTTTTTTTAATTATATAGTCATCTGTTTTAAATGAGGCTAAGTCTTGATTCTCTCAGAGGGTTGCACAACCCAGAATAACAGATCCATCATTTTGTTCCCGCACGAGTGCTTGTCTGCGACGGAATTGTGGCCATGTCCGAGTTTGGTTTCTCTTCTTTGTACTTTGGCTCTGTGTCTGATAAGGAGCAGCAGCTATAGGACTCAGATCTACGGTATGAGCTATTGCAGTTCTGGGGTGTGGGGATGTCTTGTACACTGCAGAAGGGAACCTGGCTGAGTGTAGAGAATGGGCTGCTGGAGGAAAGGACAAGAAACATGAGTTTCTTGGCATAGGAGTGCAGCAGCTCACTGTCCAGGGGCCGCCTGGAGAACGACAGTGTTGGTGGCTACCCCGTGCCTAGGCACGGTTGCCTGAGAAGTGTGCCAGTTAGCCAGCTAGAGAAAAGGAAGAGCACCATGCTGAGGCAGGCTCACCGCAAGCAGCCAGCGGGGAGAGGAAGCAGAGCCTGACTGTGAGTCTGTGTGGGCCATGGGCTGGGCAGTGCTCACTGGAGGGGCCCTAGGATGCAGGACACTTCTGGTGTCCCAGTCCCCAGCCATGAGGGTCCATCTGTATTTAAGAAAGTAGTTTCCCACAATCTGTAGGTGACTGTGCTCCCGGACAAGTTTAGCCTCCCTGTGGGAAGTCACATGAACAGTGTTCAAAGGGTGTGCATGCCCCATTGTGCCCCCATCAGCCCCTAACCAGACTTCTCTGTAGCCAAAATTGTGCTCTGTGTATTCCTTTTCCAATTGCTGTTTTTCCTCAGAAGACACTAGGAACTTCCAGCAAGTACTCAGTAGGTAGCTAGTAGAATATAATACTCAGTAGATTTCTCCAAGGCTCTCCACCAAAGATGGGAAAAATGTCATAGTGATTTTGCAGCTGAATTTCTTCCCTTAGTCTTTAATGTATAGCCTTTGCCCTCCTACTTTTATTTCTGTCAGAGATTTTCCAAGTTCGTTTATGGTAAACATGCATTACTATGATTTCCCTTCTCTCTCTCTCTCTCTCTCTCTCTCTCTAAGAAATAAATATCAGGGGCTGGGGAAATAGCTCAGTAGAATAAGTGCTTGCCTGGTAAGCACAAGGGACTGAGTTCAATCCCTGATTCTGCCAAAAATAAAATAAAATAAAAGAAATGTCAGTTATGTATGGTGACACAGGCCCCTGTGATCCCAGCAGTCAAGTGGCTGAGGCAGGAGAATCACCAGGAGTTTGAGGCAGCCTAGGTTATATTGTGAGTTTAAAGAGAGCCTACATTATAGAGTAAGACCATATCCCAAAAAGAAAGAAAGAAATAGGAATCAGTAATACCAGCTAGAGTGCCATCTGCATGCAAAACTCCACATGTGAAGCCACTAAAAGAATTTAAAAAAATGTAAAATCCTGCTTATCTAGTTTTGGATTCCTCATCTTGGTCATAAAAAGGAGTTGAGACCTGAAAGGAGGAGAAATTCTGTAACAACTAGGTGCAGTGTAGTTGGACTAGATCCAGCATTGTTGGAGGAAAGCGTGACAGGAAGCTATCAGAATAGCCAACGCCATTGGAGTGGTGTCTGGAGCCTGCAACTGATAGGATGTTTCCTGAATTTGATAACTGTACTCTGGCTTCACAAGAGTCTACTTTTTATTTATAGGAAGCAAACTCTGAACTATTAAGGAATAAAGACACATAACACCTGCAGCTTGCTTGCTTGCTTTTTTTTTTTTTTTTTTTTGTGGAACCAAGAATTGAACTCAGGCCCTTGTGCTTGCAAGGGAAGCGCTTATTCCACTGAGCAATCTCCCCTTCCCCATACTTTCTATGATTCAAAAAAAAATGTGTGTGGTTGGAAATGTCAGACACAAGTAGGGTTGCTAAGTTCCATATGTATGAAATTACTTATTAAATGTTTTTATACATTTTTTAAAAACTTGATACAAGGGTCTCACTAAACAGACCTGTAGTGATCCTCCTGTCTCAGCCTCCCCAGTGCTGGGATTACAGGCATGTAGCACTATGTCTGGTTTCAGTGCCCACAGAGTGTACCCAGGGTTCCAGAGCCAGCACAGCATGTGGTACCAGGGATCAAACCCAGGTCCTTGCTCTTGCCAGGCAGGTGCTTAGACTGCCTAGCTATCTCCTATAAAACCTATTTTTACTAGAAGAGACCAATAAATATTAATAGACTATCTGTTTGGTTTATGAGTAAATAAGCCTCAGGTGATTTCCTTTCCATAAATTATACTAAACTGTCTTGCCTCCCTTAAAAAAAATGTGCCTCTTCAGTGACTCCACCGCACAGGTCATGCTCAGGCTGGGTCACCATCACCCTGATGACAGTGGTGTATCACTGCATGGTGGCACTCATTCAGCTCCTCCTGGTCCCCTCTGCTCCGCCTCTCAGGGATTCCCAGACTGGGATTCGTTAATGTAGAAAGTAGATCTTGCTACAGACTAAAAGGGGGCCGAGGGTTAAAAAATCACCCGTGGTGATTAGGGGCTTAGCCAGCTGGTGCTCCAAAGTATCATTGTGCTATAGCTTATGGCCAAGCTGCAAGGCAGCTGCCTGCAGCTTCCTGTTCCCTCCATCTACAGAGATCTCATAGAATGCCCTGTGGATGGCTTGGTCTTTGGTGTTCAGGTCACATATCCCTGTTGACTCTAATATAATGGCATTGGCCGGGCGTGGTGGCGCATGCTTGTAATCCCAGCACTCGGGAGGCTGAGGCAGGAGGATTGTTGTGAGTTCGAGACCAGCCTGAGCTACAAAGTGAGCTTAAGGCCAGCCTGAACTGCATAGTGAGACCCTGTCTCGAAAAGACAAAAAAAAAAAAAAAAAAAAAAAAAAAAAAAAAAAAAAAAAAAAAAAAAAAAAAAAATAATAATAATAATAATAATATAATGGCATTATTTTATTCCCTAAATCCATACTTTAATAAATACTATAGTAAAATAATAGTAAGTTATATTACTATATAATGTCTTATTTGAGAAGTCAAATTTGTAATAGAAACATTAAAGTAAAAATTCTCACTTCTCCAGAGAAAGATGCCTGCAGCCCTCCATGTCTCTTACATAATGACTATGGACTGGATACAGATGAGAACCTCCTGTAGCCTCCCAGGGGAACAAGGGATACATTCTCACTGCAGGGTCTCAGGGGTTAAAGAGCAAAGCTGCCCAGAGGCTGCAGCAAGTGGGCCCAGAAGAGGCCAGGGTGTAGGGGGAGCTGGA
Source organism: Ctenomys sociabilis (assembly GCA_004027165.1). Taxonomy (NCBI): domain Eukaryota; kingdom Metazoa; phylum Chordata; class Mammalia; order Rodentia; family Ctenomyidae; genus Ctenomys; species Ctenomys sociabilis. Next base: position 56,368 of record PVKA01009001.1, read on the forward strand.
GCCATGACCTTGGGGGTGGGGTTATCTGGAAGCCACTGGAACAGCACTGAGTGGACAGGTGAGATGTGAAGCCAGATGAGGCTGGGCCATGAGGAGCAGGAGACAAACCCAGAAGCAGAGTCACGCTGAGTTCTAGGCCAGCAGCCACATCTGTAGCTGTGGGAAGCTACAGAGGGTTGAAATTTAAGAGTGCCGTTATAAGGTGCATAGTGGAGAAGCTCAGCGTGTAGCGTGGGCCAGTGCCAGGTGAACGAGTGAAATCTTAGGGTGGGGACACCAGTGAGAAGCTGTGGTAGCCACCATCAATGTGAAGGGACAGATAAGAGGGGGGCAAGGAGCTGCAACAGACTTGGGGAGCCCAGAGAAGGAAAGTGTTCGAAGACTTCATGGCTGCCCACAAGAGAGGCTTGTGCAGAAAGGTATTGCCAGGCCTCTGGCACTGACGTAGTCAGGCTGTGGCTTTCCAGGAAATGATGCTACCAGGCAGCAGGGAAGACACTGAGACCATGAGGCGTCGTGGTCTGGGACAGAGTATTCTTCAGGCTTTGCATAGATCACCAGTGGAAATTAGGGCAAAGGGGGAACTTCGTGGTAGGGACAGATGGGGTGTCCAGGTTTGTCCTGCCCTCTCTGGAACATAGCCCAGCTAGCTCCTTCCCAGGCCTGCTCAGGGCTCAGAGCAAGCCTCAAGCCACTCTGCATCCCCCTGGCTATCGTTCTGCATCCAGTTGGCTCAGAGAATGGATTTGTAGATGGGATTGGTTAATGATTCTAAAAAAACCTGGTGAAAATAGCTGCATAGCCCTCCTGGGGTGGGTGTTGCTCACTTCTGTGCCTGCGACCTGGGTCACCTAGAAGGTCATCAGAAACTCTTGGCTGCACACAGGTCCCTGTGCAGCACCTGCAGCTCCCCCTGCCTTTACAAGTAAGGACTGAGGGGAGGGAGCAGCCCCCTTCTCACACTACCATGTGTCAGCCAGAGTACACCACAGGGTCAGAGGAAATGACCTTCCTAGGCCTTAACAGTTAAGGGAATGAAGTCTGTAGCTCGAAAGAGTGTATGGGCTAGAGTCCAGGAGGGGAATCTCACCTTTCTCCTCTCTCTCCTTAGATTTGAATCCAAAACTTGAAAAACAGAGAAACTAGCTCTAGTCCAGGGCAGGAGACACTCGGCCCTCTCTACAGCTCTGTTCCAGCCCGTCTTAGTACCTCACTCTTACCTGTCTTATGTGCCATGGTGGCTTTAGTGTCACAGTGCATTTGAGAGAGGCCTCTATGTGAGCAGAGGCACCACCTGGAGAATATTCAAGTGTAAAGCACTCATTTGTGTGACTCATTGCAGGAGAGTCCTGGGTGAGCATGTGGGGGTGGGGTCTGGGAGCTGGCTGACTGGGAGGCAAGGCAGTGAGCTCTAGCTCGCTCCCTCCTCCTCCTCTCTTAGCTTCAGCCCAGTATTGTCACCTGATTCAGGTGGCGTGCTCTGCCTCTGTTTCCACTTGTGAGATATTAGGGGCTGCAGGGCCATGGCCATGACTCATCTGCTTTCATGGATACAGGATAAGAGAGAAGGGCTACAAACCTCAAATCCCGTGTTAGTGATTTGGATTCAGGCCTCCCTGCTGTGCAGCCCCCCACCCCATTTGTGGCATTCTACACAGCCCTTTTTTCTCCTACTTTTCTATCATTTGCTCTTTCATGTGCTGTGTAGTTTTATCTCCCCAGCCAGCTCCAGCCTTCTAGTGGATAAATATAGTAGTTGGTATTTTACAGTTTGTGTTGATCTTTTGCCCAAGTCATCCTTAATTCCGAAAGGAGATTGGGGGCCCTTTGTAACAAGCATTCCAGAACTCAACAGATAGATCCTCCCACTGGAAGGGCACCATTTGTAGAGATTACTACAAGCTTACCTTTGCTATCCTTACCTGTGTGGTCTGGGTCTCAGACTACAGGGCCAGGAAGCCAACCTGGGGTTAACTGGAGACACTAAATTAGCCTCCTAGGCTTGACACAGTGACCCAGGAGAACCTGAAAGTGAGGTGAAGCTGGGGAGAGGGCAAATGTGACACTGTACAGAGCAGGAGCCTTCACCAGAGCATGGAGCTGCAGTCATGTGGCCCAAGGAAGCTGAGCCCTGGCAGTCACCAAGCGTGATCCACCACGGAGGAAGAGTGTTTGCTCCCCCTCCCCCATGGGTTTCTCCAGCCCATGTCCTGCTTCCCCTCATGCAGATGCACAAGCACCACTGGTACTCACTGTGACACAGCTGTGAGCCAGCGTGAAAGTACGAAAGCTTCTCATGAGCTCAGCCTCTGAATAAGCAGGAGAGAGGCCTGGGAGGAGAGATAGGGAGTGCTGGGTCACCGTGACATTTCACAGTGGCCCACAGTGAGATGGCTCAGCCAGCAAAGCCTCAGGCCAGTGGGGATTTGCTCTGTCATGGAGGGCCACAACCTAGGATCTCAAAGGCTGCCACCAGCTCTGTTCTGGTCCTACCAGCTTGCAGGGTCGCCCTGGAGTTCGGTCCCAGCACTGCCTGTCTCGTACCTCTGTCTCCATAGGGACTGAGGACCCAGACGCAGGGTCCTCACAGTGGCTCTCTGGCCACAGGCCCTCCTCTGTGGATGCACCAAGCACTTACTGTAAGGAAGAGGTGCCCAGACCAAGAGCAGGCACATCACTAGAGCGTGTACTCTCCAGGCTGGGGAGATGACTCAGTAGAATAAGTGCTTGCCTGTTGAGCGTGTACTCCAGCCACCTCCATGAATTCGTGGGGCCCATATTGAAAACCTAAATCACGTTCTGACTCATTCTTTCACTCCTCCTTAGGTGGCCATGAGTTTTTCTCTTATTATGTTAAGTATGAAATGAGAAGCTGTCAGATCAAGGACATTCATTCATTCACTTGAACAATCTTTACAAAGTGCCTGTGTGTCAGGCTCAGTGTCCAGACCACAGCCCACTCTCCCCTGGGCTTCTGCAGAATCTCCAACCTGGGCTTCCTGCCACTACCCATACCTGTCTGCACTTCTTTTTTCTTTCTTTTTTTTTTTTTTTTTTCATCAATAGTATATACTTATTGAGGGAAAGAAAGCTCCTGTCCAAGAAAGGGACAGGAGGGGTACTGAGCAGGTTGTCTCTATCTGCAGTTCTTTGCCCACGGCTATGATTGCAGAGCGCTCCTTGGGGGAAGTTGGATGGTATTGCTCTCCTGCCCACAGTCCTCTCTCATTTCCTATCTCACTTGGAATCAAACCCAAACTCAGACTCACACACAAAGCCCTCCCACCCTAGCCCAGCCATTACCTCTGGGCCGTCTCTACCTCCCAAGCTTGACCCTGCCTTTGCACAAGCTATGTGGCCTGCTGGGGTTGTCTTCCCCAGCCCTCTCGCTCACTGTACCATTTCTCCCTAGCTTCAGTACCCTTTGCACACAGACCTGCTTTTACCACCTGGATTACAGTAACCACCCACCCCAGCTGTTTGCTATCACTAGCCCTCCTGCTTCAGTCTTTGTGTAGTTTTCAGCTGTTTTTGTCTTTTGTTCGCTGCTGTATTCTTAGCACCTGACATATAATAAATGCTTAATAAAAATCACCATTGGAGGGCCGGCCAAATAGCTCAGTGGATTAAAATGCCTGCAAGCAGGGGGCCAAGGGTTCGATCCCCAGGCTTGCCATGCTGGCCCTGCCCCTGGAGTGCACTGAGATGGCAATTGAGACTTGACATAGTGGTATACCCCCTATAATCCCAGCTCTTGGGAGGCTGTAAACAGGCGGACCACTGCAAGTCTAACCTAGTAGTAAGACCCTGAACACCCTGTAGACCCTTCCCTAGAATACAGAAAAAAAAAAATAAAATAAAAATCACCATTGGGTGATCAGCCAATGACTGAATGGAATAATGTATCTGTCAGAGTAGCAAAGAACAGGGAAGCACTTATTCCACTGAGCCATCTCCCCAGCACAATAATGAGTTGGCACTTTGAGACTGCCCTGGTGAGGCTATCTATCTGGGCAGAACTGTGAGGTTGCCCTGAGGTGGTAGATCCTAGATGTGGTGGAATGTGGGCCACCTTGGGCCCCACCCTTCCTCAGAAACACTGATCCAATAAGGAACAATTAAGTGTTCTCTCAGCCTGGGCCCTGTGGCAGATCTGGACTAGCTCCATCTCTCACTCATCATTCCCTCCTGTCTCATGCAAGAGGGAATTTCTTAAGCAAGAGTTTCACCCACAATCACAGGGTAGCCCAGCAGAGAGGCTTGTACAACTGAGCCAGTCCTAAGGCCCAGGGAGGCACCCCTTCCTCTTGGCCTGTCTGATTGCCTCCTCCCCTCTCTGAGCAGGCCAGAGTTGGGACAGGGGCCCAGAGCACCTCATCTCCACCCTCGCACACCCTGCTCCACTAGCCCTTGTGTACTCCTCTGTGCTCTGGGAGGCCCTTTGTGCCTTTCTCCATTCTAAAGATGAATGAGTGTTGCTAGACTTGGTGGCACACACCTGTCATCCCAGCACTAGGAAGGCTGAGGCAGGAGGATCACTGCAAGTTTGAGGACAGCCTGGGCTGCATAGCAAGACTATCTCAAGCCCCACCCCCTCCCCCAAAGAAAAAGCCCTACAAAGATGACCAAGCAGGCTGGGTAGAGTGTTTGCCTGTCAGCACAAGGCCCTGGGTTCACTCCCCAGAACCACAGGAAAAAAACTTAAATGAAGATGATAAGCCAAGGTTCAGACTTACAATAATGGGCCCAAAGCCCTATGGAAGACAAGTGTTGTAGTCAGAATCGAATGCTCAAATCTCCATGGTGACAGAGGCCTTGCTCTTTTAGCCCCTGAAGTCATGGGGCAAAGTGGAGCTTTGCTTTGCTTTTTTTTTTTTTTTCTTTCTTTCAAGACCCCACTATGTAGTCCAGGATGGCCTTGAGCTCACTCTGCAGCCCAGTCTGGCCTTAAACTTGTGGCAAGTCCCCTGCCTCAGCCTCTCCTGAGTGCTGGGATTATAGGCATGCGCCACCACGTCCAGCACCAGTGGAAGTTTTCTAAAGCTGCTTTCAGGCTTGAAAGATGACTCTTGAGTCCTAACCCCACAAAGGCTGTGAGGGATAGGGGAGACACAAAAGAGGACAGCAGGTGACCTCCACCAGGGTTGCTGGTCCCCATCCCTGCCTAGACGAGGGATCCATGAAGCTACCTGAGCTCCAGGACAGGAAACTGGTGCTCTGTGCCACATCAGCTCCCATGAGACACATACATACACAGCACTGTGCTGTGCTGCCCCCATGCCTTGATTTACGCATAGGAAGGGACTGTGCGTAAGGAAAGTGCCCACTGATGCTCCCCAGACTGCTGAGAGGGTGGGTCTAGAGAGTGCAGTGGAGATGGATGCTCCTCAGAAGAGCTTGGAGGGCCTCCAGCAGCATCAGAGTGGAAAGAACTGGGTGTTCTGTGAAGCCACATCTCCCCGCCATAAAGCCACACCCTGAGATTCCACCACCTTGGTCTGCCCCAGGCCTCTGGGGCTGTCTGGGTGTTTCTCCCTATTGTCAAGAGGGTTCCAGTGAGGAAATACTGGAAGTGAGGAGTTGAAATCCTGCCTGGCACTGCCTAGGGCTGGCTGTCCAAGGAAGCAGTGTGTGGGAACATTATCTGCATCCTCACTGGTTCCTTCAAGTCATGAGCCTCAATCTAGGTAGGCCGTATTCCCCATCCCTGCCTGATTCCCACCAGCTGCAGTGAAGTGTTACAGAAGGTCTCTAGCATCCATCGCCATGTTGCCTTTCCCTTTCTTGTCACTTTCCCAAGGAGCCTGGGCCCGATGTCCACCTCTGTTTCAGCAAATGCACTGGCAGCAGGCTCCCATGCACAGAAGCAGTTGCAAACAGATGCAGGTAGCAAGTGTCCACGAGTTCCCTGCCTGGGCTTGTTGCTGGGGTCATGGGACTGTTTCCAGGGTCTTCTAGTTTGCCTCCACCCTCGCTGTCCTAAAGCCAAGCTCCCTGACCCTTGGTGTGTGGTGATAAGCTCCTAGCGTGGGCACTGCTGTCTGGGGCTCATGCAGCTAGCGGGGTGTTGCTTCCCTGTCATGAGGGCTTCCTTTCTTGCTCTTGACCTTGGTGCTGTCCCTCTGTGTGTCCTTTCAGTCCAAAACTTAACTCACTTTCCATGAGTCCCAGACACAATGTAGGGTCTCCTTACACTATGGCAAACTCTCTTCCTCTTGGGGCCCACTGTCCTTCACCCCAGTTCAGTTAGGAGGACTGAGGGTCCTGCTGGGAGCAGCCCCCTTCCCACTTATGGTGATGGTCTTTGAAGGTGGCATGCGTGTTTCCCTGATAAACTTGCTGCTCCTTAATGTGAGCCGGGTCAAGACAGGATGGTAGAGCTAATGCTCCGCGCTGTCAGCTGGGATCGAGCCTCAAAATAGAGGCTATGACTTCCTGGGGCTTGAAAGACTACATCAAAGCTGAAGCACCAGACTTTCCAAAACATTAAACACTATATAGTGCGGATCACTTCCTGCATATCCTCTCTGCATATGGCAGAGGTCAATTTAGGCCACCCATCTAGCTCAGCTCATAGTAGTTGCCTAATTCCCATGATTCTCAGTCAATCCTCCTCAAGTCACTCCCCCACTGAATAAAAACTGGGTGAGGCCCTGGGTAGTTCTCTTGGTTCCGGGAAGCAAGACCTAGAGCCCCTTGACTCCCCGATGATTAAAGATATAATTTAGTGTCTTCAATTTTTGCCATGGGTTACATGGAAAGTGATAGATTGGAATCAATTTGACAGGATTCCAATAACGTAACCTCAGAATTACAAATATTGATTTTTTGGACTGAGACGAGGACCTAAAAGAGTCTTCCACTGTGCTTTTTTTTTTTTTTTTTTTTTTTTTAGGGAAGTGTCTACAGGGTGTTCAGGGTCTCACTACTAGATCTAGTCTTAGTGATCCACCTATTTACAGCCTCTCAAGAGCAGGGATTACAGGTGCATGCCACCACAGCCCAGTCTCAATTGCTATCTCAGTACCGCGGCACAACCCAGGATCAAACCCCCAGCCCCTGCACCTGCTTGCAGGTGCTTTAATCTGCTGATCTATTTGATCAGCCCTTCCTCTGTGTTTGTAAAAGCTAGTTAAACCTGGTGTGGTGGTGTACTGCTATAGTCCTAGCACTGGAGGCTGAGGCAGGTATGATGATCATGAATACGAAATCAGCCTGGGTCCAAAGTGAGCTCAAGGCCAGCCTGAACTGCATGGTGAGACCCTGTCTCCAAAAGACAAAAAAAGAACAAAAAGCCAGTTAGTACACAGTGGTTCTCCTTCAGGCTCTCAAGGTTATTGCTTTTTTCCCAAAAGGAAAAATAACATGTTTGCCCCCCCCACCAAATCTCTTCTGTGTGGTGTGTGTGTGTGTGTGTGTGTGTGTGTGTGCGTGTAACTGGGAATTAAACTCAGGCCCTTGTGCTTGCTAGGGAAGCACTTATACCACTGAGCCATCTCCCTGGGCCCCCAAATCTGTTCTAAACTAGAGAACCTTTAAGAGGAAAATTCCCAAGAATTTCCTTATCAAAAAAATTGGGTTCTAATATGGAATATGGTGGGAAGATTTTTTTATGTTTTGGTAGAACTGGGGATTGAACTCAGACCCTTGTGCTTGCCAGGGAAGAGCTTATTCTACTGAGCCAGCTCCCTGGCCCCTGCTATGGAATATGGTTGGGATGGGGAACCAAATCAGGAAAATATATAGAACCTGACATAGAAGATTCAGTTTGTTTAGAAAAGGATTTGGGTTGTTTTGGAGTTTGTTTTTGAGGTGGCATCTTCTCATGCAGTTCAGGCTAGCCTTGAACTCCTGGCAGTCCTCCTGTCACAGCCTCCCAAGTACTGGAATTACAGGCATGCACCCCCACACCTGGCTTGCTTTTGGGTTTTGAGTTGCAGAGTAGGTGTGTTTAGAGAAGCAGAATCAAGCAGCCCCCTTGGCCTGCAGCCTCCACGACCTTCTACAGCTCCCTGCCTAGTCTGTGGCCCTTAAAGACACCTTGCTTGGCAGGTGGGCGGGGGCACCTTCCTTCCTCCGGGGAGACGGGCACTGCCACGTGAGTGATCAGGGACAGACTGCACCAGCTGGCCCTGGGAATCTCACCAAGGCAGAACACTCATCAGGTTTTCAACTTGGTCACTGTGATTTTAGTATTTTTCTGACCTCCAACCAGTAGGTCCTACATTTCTTTTTCATATTCTATTTTTGTACTTTGAGGCTGTGGTTATGAAATCTTCTCTGAAAAACATTGGCTATGAGCCCACAGTACCCAGGAAGTGGTCCCACACTTGTCAGGCTGTCCACCACAAGCAGCCCTGTCCCTACCACCCCACCCCACACTCCTGGAGGAGCAGCAGGGAGTTGCTGTGAGCAAGAGCCTGGGCGTCTTAAGCAAGAACACAAGGGGGCTTCTGGCCAAGGATTTTAAATTTGACTCTGAGATACTGTGGAATATTTTCTGGTGGCTTCCCAAGCACACAGTGAAGGAGTTAACCCTCAGCAGCAGAATTCTGGGCCCCAGACAGAACACCCCTCTACCTCTGTACAGAGTGTGGCCCCAAAACCATCTTCCTCAGCACCCTGAGGTGCCCCCACACACACCTTCCCTTCAGTATAGCGGCACGTGAGCGGTTGTCCTAACCACAAGACTGGAGCCCTGGGCCAGGCCCACAAGACCTTCCAAGGAGCTTGCCTCAGCCCCTCCCTCTGGCCTCTCCGTGTCTCTTTTCCCCTTGCTCCTCCCTTCCTTCCAGCCCAGAATAGATCTAGGAATTGCCTGATGTTTCCACCTTGGCTACAGACTTGGCCATAAATCTTAGATTGTTTTTCATCTTTGAAAACACCACTTCTATCAGCAAGTCATTATTCACATGTGAGGGGTGGGGAAAAGTTCACTAAATTTCAGACTTCAACTTCTCTTCACACGGTTTCACAACATCCACTCCCCAGAAACCACAGTCCTAAAGGAAAATGGGTCCTCAGTAGGCCGCAGCCAACATGTGACATAGCCCACTCTACCCAAGGCTCAAGCTGCAGGGTGGGGAGAGGGTCGCTCCCTGGAGTCGGGGGCTGACTTGCACCCATGCAGGAAATGGTCTCAGAGCTTCAGAGAACTGAAAACCCACTGTTCTTATTTTAGAATGGTGGATTTGGTGGGTGGAGATTTGAGATGAGAGTGATATTTATAACGAAAGCCTTGGCTTAAGTTACTATAAATTAAAAATGAAAACTACAGTGGGCTTGGACACACCTCGGCTCTGTTACTCCTGCCTAAAGGAAAGACGAAGGGAAAGTGAACGTGGAGCATATGGAAGTGAAGTGGAGAACGGCTGCATGGCAAGGATGTGGCTCTGTCTGTCTTTCTGGTTCTCATCTTCCGCATGTTGGCTTTTTGACCTGAGGCTTGTTCTCATGGTTACAAGGGGGCTGTTGAACCTCAGATGTCACCCTAGCCTTCTAGGTAGGAAGAAAGACAAGAACATAAATTTTTCTTAGCATTCAGTTCTTTTTAGCCACAAAGAAAAACTGTTCTCTTAGCCCCTGGCATGACTATGTGTGCCTGGGCGAGGTCTTGGTACAGGTTCACCTGGGCTTGAAGGGAGGCCTGGAAGAGAGTGTCAGGCTGCAGAGAAGGGCCCAGCCAGACAGCACCTGCAGCTGGGAGAAAGGGGCTGGCTGTTGAGTGGGCGGCTAGGGGATGAGAGAGGTAGATGGCTTCCAGGGTGAGGACTAGAGGATGTGGGGAATGGGGCTAACCCTGGAGACAGCTGATGGCCAGGCTCTCTCCAGGGTCCCAGTAGGCCCTCATGCAGAGGTGAAGATACCAGGTGGAAGTGGGGAGGGTTACGGGGAAAAAAAAAAAAAAAAAAAAAAAAAAAAAAAAAAAAAAAAAAAAAAAAAAAAAAAAAAAAAAAAAAAAAAAAATATATATATATATATATATATATATATATATATATATATATATATATATATAAAGTCCCTCCTGCACACAGGTGCAGGGGCCTCCAGTCAGCTCCACCCCCGGGCCATACTGAGATGGCAATTGAGACTGGGTGTGGTGGTACGTGCCTATAACCCCAGCTCTTGGGAGGCTGTAAATAGGTGGATCACTACAAATACAATCTAATAGTGAGACCCTGAACACCTTGTAGACCCTTCCCTAAAATACAAAGAAAAACAAAAAAGAGGAAGTGGGGATGGTCACAGTGCCCTCGGCGGCAGGGAGTTGCAGTCTACCTGCAGAGCTTATCAAAATGAGGCCTGAGTCTGTAGGTATAGTGGGGCATGAGATCTGCTTTCCTTATAAACTCCTTGGTAACTCTGATGTGACTCATCCAGGGACCATATTTGGAGTAGCAAGCCCTAAAGGATGCTCTTGGGAAACAGATGTTCAAATATGTTTGTTAAGTATTGTAAAGCAACTATTAGTGTACCTAAAATAGGAATTCAGACTTATAGGAAAGTAAAAGAAACAAAGAACTTTCAGGTTAATCGTTTTTTACTTTTTAAAGGCAAAATGTGATATATCTTTAGTGATCTTGATTTCTGCATGTAACAGAAAAGCCAGTGATTCAGACATAGCAGGCCAGGCTGATTAGTGGCTCTTGGTCGTGAGGGCTCCAGGCCCAAGCTGCTGCTTTCTCATTGTCCTGACCTGGGACTTCCATTTCCAAGGTCACCTAATGATCCAGGATGGCTGCTACACACATTAGCTGTATAGTCCTTGTTGAAAACAAGAACAAGGAGAAGAGAGTTCTTATAACACTAATAGGGGCTTGCAGGTTAGCTCAGTTGTTTAAAGCTCCTGCTTGGACACACTCAGTCAGGGGCAGGGGACCACGGTTTGATCCCCAGCTCCACAAGCCTCACCAGACACACCCTTAAGGCAGCCTGTGCTAGCCAAAAAATAAAAAATATTCCTTCTCATATAACACCAAATGTTATTATCACTTAATAACAAAGTCATATTTAGCTGTAAGTGCAAAGAAATGTGATCTTCAGGGCTGAGCACATTACCTAGGATTCTCTTACTAAGGAAGAGAAGAACAGGTCCAGCAGTGTATCACTTTGATATCAGAGATCACCTTAAATAGCATGCAGTTCTTAGAAATAGAGACAGGGGCTGGGGAGATAGCTCAGTGGAGTAAGCACTTCCCTGACAAGTGCAAGGGCATGAGTTCAATTCCTGGTTCCACCAAAAAAAAAAAAGAAATAAAGAGGCATACAAAACTATTCCAGGCAAACAGCAACAAAAAAGAAAGGATAATGTTGCATATGGTAAAAACAGGCGATACCAAAGTAGGGTCTCACAGATCACATGTCTTTGCCAGAGGGGGTTACCATAGGTTCATACGCTCACGGAAAGAGCAAGCTGAGTGGTAGAACTTTGTTTAGCATACTCAAGGCCCTGGGTTCACTTCCCCAGCAGCTGGGTAAAAAGGAGGATAATGTGAATGAACAACATAGGGAATACACTTAGCAAATGAAGTATGCTAACCACATTGTGAGCTTCGAAATTATTAAAGTCCAGTTGTTCAGCTGGGATGGAAATAGGCCTCTGTGGAAAGTAAGATGCGGTTGAGGTTTAAAGTATACCTTTCTAGGAGCAGTTCTTTGGAGAAGCCCACCTGTTCTTCCCACTACAGTGGACATCAAGGTGACATGTGAGGTCTTCCATGCCAGAGAGCAGTGCTGACTGACGGCAAGGCTAACAAGCATCACCCTACCCTAGCCCGAGCTTTTGGTGGTCAGAGAATCAGCTGACAGTGCTGCCTGTCATGGACTGTCCTCTCAGTCTTGGGCAAAGCAGCCAACAGAGTGCAGCCTTCCACAGCCTGAGCCCTCAGAGTGATGGTTGGACCCTTGAGTTTTCATGTAATTTGAAGCCCAGTGGTCAAGGCCAGTAACTCACATCCAGGGTCTCTGATATAGTTGATGTCACCTTCCAAGAAAGGGTGTTGGCTGTAGGTTCTCACATGAAATCTCATGAGATGTTTGTCCCCTTGGAAGGGAGCAGGAAGGACACTTCAAGACATCATGTAGCAAACCATGTCAGTGTACAGAAGTAGTCCAATGCTTTATAACTGGCAGTGACAGTATTAGCAAACAAATAAAAATTTAAAGCAGTAACTGTGGAGATTGGGTAATGACAACAGAATGACCTAGAAAGAAACTGTGACAGGCACACACTTCTATACATCAGGAAAAGTGGCATCAAAATTTACCGAAAGCACTACAAGAAATAGTAGGAAAAACTATTAAAATTATAATCAGTAGAATAATGTAACCTACCTTTCTCAGAATTTAAAAGGTCAAGCAAACAAAACATAAATATGGTTATAAGGGATTTGAGTTCCGTATTTTAAAGTTTGGTTAGACATAAGCTTTTTACTTTACAAATAGAAAATAAACACCCATTTCAAATAGCTACATAACATTTACAAAAACTGATCATATTTTAGATCACAGAAAATTTCAGTTGCATAAAATAGAAATCTTTGGGCCAGGGAGATAGCTCAATAGAATAAGTGCTTGCCTGGCAAGCACAGGATCTTGAGTTCAATCCCCGGTACCACAGAAAGAGAGAGAAATCTTTGTAGACTACTTTTCCATCAAATTGCAAGCACATTGAAATCTAAAGCAAAAATATAACAACAAAAGGCCATAAAATTCTAAATAAATTATGCAATGACACACACAAAAAAATAGAGTCCTTTGAGGCCCAAACAAATGAAAATGCTTATCAAATTTAAGTAGATGCACCAGGGACAGTGGCATACCTTTGTAGTCGCAGCTACTCAGGAGGCCGAGGCAGAAGAATTATGTGAGCCAAAGAGTTCAAAGCCAGCCTGGCTTCTTTTTCTGGGAAACACCAAATGGCAGATGATACCAGTGCAGCAGGAGGGGCTGGAGGCCCCAGGGACCCAGGCATGGGAGGCCACAGAAGCTTCCTCAGAGGCTTTGGCAGTGACCTTCGAGGTCTCAAGCACCCTAGAGACCGGGGCGAGGGCCAAGGACATGGGGCTGGTGGCGGTAAAGCCAAGGACAAAGAGTGGATTCCTGCCACCAAGCTGGGCTGGCTGGTCAAAGACATGAAGATCAAATCCCTGGAGGAAATTTACCTTTTTCCTTACCCATCAAGGAATTGGAGATTATTGTTTTTTTTCCTGGGCATATCCCCCAAGGATGAAGTTCTAAAGATGAAGCCTATGCAGAAGCAAACTCGTGCTGGCCAGCAGACCAGGTTGAAGGCCTTTGTCGCCACTGGGGACTACAACAGTCGTGTTGGCTTGGGTATAAAGTGTTCCAAGGAAGTAGCCACAGCCACTCGGGGGGCCATCATTCTGCCTAAGCTCTCCATTGTCCCCATGAGGAGAGGCTACTGGGGAAACAAGATTGGCAAGCCCCACACCGTTCCTTGCAAGGTGACGGGCCGCTGTGGCTCTGTGTTGGTGGGTCTGATCCCTGCCCCCAGAGGCACAGGCATTGTCTCAGCCCCCGTGCTCAAGAAACTGCTGCTGATGGCTGGTATCGATGACTGCTACACCTCTGCCAGGGGCTGCACTGCTTCTTTGGGCAACTTTGCTAGGCCACCTTTGATGCCATCTCCAAGACCTACAGCTGTCTGACCCCTGGCCTCTGGAAAGAGACTGTGTTCACCAAGTCTCCCTATCGGGGATTCACCAAGCATCTTGTGAAAACCCACACCAGAGTCTCTGTCCAGAGGACTCAAGCTCCAGCAGTAGCTACAACATAAAGGGTTTTTACACAAGAAAAATGAAATGAATTAAGAAAGAAAAAAAAAAAAAAAGGCAACTTAAGAAAAAAAAAAAAAAAAAAAAAAAAAAAAAAA